>DWNH01000190.1:0-17926 GCA_018249895.1 Tiana niger
GGAAGTTGTCTATCAACTTCCATTTTTTGAGTTTCCACGATTGGCACAGGCACTGGTTTGATTATTTCTAACGGAACCGGGTATGGTTGAGGTACCTTTACTTCAAAAGGTTCTGGAACAGGTATTAAAATTGGCGTTGGAACAGGAACCTGTTTAATCAAATGCACGGGACTGTGCTTAATGTTAATTTCCTTGTGAACTACTACTGGCGGCGAATTAGCAATAGCTTGAGCTTGTAAAAGAGCATGTTGCTTTTCCAACTGGAGTTGATGGTTGTGGCTAATCAAGTCATCAACATCTGAAGCATACTTTTGGTCACTGTATTTAGGCGCATATTGCAAAAGGCCATTTTTATGTTCATTTGGTTTTTCTATATAATAATGAGATAAAGCTGCAAGTGCTTTAAGGTGAGCCCTGTTTTGATCCAAGAGACGATACCATTGTTCTTTTAGATGATCGCGATAGGGATTGCTCTCATGTTTTTTTTCGTGGAGGTGATCTTGAGGAATTAATGTAGGTAATCTTTTATGCCCATTAAGCGCTACATCCTCATGAGGCTCAGGGAGGAATGGGACAGGCTTAGGAATCTGCGGATGATTTTGTGGATGGAAATTAATATATGCGTAGTTATCAGAGTGACGATATTCAGGAGGTGGAATAATGGGTACGAACTGATCTGAGTGAGGATCTTCAACAGGTGATGCCTTCAATGGAAGTGGCTGTGCTAAATGCTGACGAAGATGTTCGCCGTGATCATGATGTGCAGCCAATACTTGAGCATGCGTGAGTGCATGAGCGTGCTTATCATGTTCACTATGAATAGGCTGTGGATTTAACAATCCATGTCCTTCTTGTAGAGCTTTGATTTGACTAGGTGTCAAATACAATATTATTTCCTTGGTAGCATATCTTTTCTGACTTGACTGAGGTGATAACTTCGATGTGTCGTTTAGTACTTGTGGTCCAAGATCTAAGTTTTTTGCTTGAATTTCAGTTAGTGATAACGTCGCCACAAATATCGCTATCTGGAAATTATAAAAATACAAACATATATTTTTAATTTGACCAATGTAAATTAATCTAAAATCTTTCAATTATGTACTACTTACTAGAAAACCCATGTTTATATGTTTAAAAGCAGTGGACGGCCGCCGTGCGGTCAAACGTCTGTCAAGAAACACGGAAGCTCATCAGTTATATATACAAAACTTGTGTATTCAGAAACTTCAACTAATTAGTACTCGAAACTAACTTGAAATATTTGAACGTTGACACACATTAACGCCAGGTTGGTCAGTTTATGTTAATTTTCCAACTACAGATTACAGAGTGGTGCTTTTACATAATATAGGAAATGTGAAAAGTTATTGAATTAATATAAAACTCATATGGTATCCATAATAAAATAACTGTGATAAAATTCAAAGAATGTTTTATCTGTATATAAAATCTTTTTTCAAATATCGATCCAATCTTTTTTTGAATGTTTGAAACGTGGTAGCTGATACTTTGGACATTTCATTAATATTAAATAGTTATTAACATCAGTTAATTTGTCTCTATTTAATACGAGTTGACAATTGCTATGCTAACGAATTTCTTGTGCTAAATTTATTTTTTAAAAGAAAAGTAAAAAGTATAGGATACTTTGAATCAAGAATAGAACAATGAATCTCCTTCAGGTAGTAGCATAATAAAATTGCGACCTCTGGCATCACGTGAAACCTAGTAGATGGACTTCAACGAAACTTGTTAAAGTAATCTGTGGATAAAAGTATAGGATCCTTTGAACCTCAAAAACTAAAGGGGTTTCATAGGGAGACATGATAAAAATATGTAGGTAACTATATATTTTCCCAACATCCACGTAAAAGTAATCACAGGCAGTAGGCGTAGGTATATTGGAAATAAGACCACCCGGTGTTAAATGGCAGCTTGGATATATCCAATTTATACATAAATAAAATATATTGGTATTTAATTCCAAACACTTGCCGCATAATTTTATAAATGAAACAATAATTATTCATTCCTAATTTGAAAGCAAATTTATAACCCGCCTGGGAAATTAATAAGTGCATGTTTATTAAACTTTAATATATTATTTTGGATGTTTATAAACTGTATTATGTCACGTAATATCGTTTGAGTATTTAATAGTAAAACACATACTCGTAGTTACTTTATGTGTAAGGTTTACAGTTACCAGTGCATTGCAGCCTTTTCTGTTTCTTGCAGTTTTTGTAGTTGTGGCGCGTGGCTCGTCTGTATTTGTAAGGCGTTGAAATTCTTTTAGTTAGTTTTCTATTTTAATTACAGGTTAGTAACATTACAACTTAACACATATAAGTACCTAAGGTCTCTTTAAAGCTCAAAGGTAAAAGAATCAGGATACCACAAATTTTCGAATAAAGTTCGAGCTCCAAGGACCCATTATTAGGGTTATAGGTATAGCTGGGCACCGTTAATCAAAACAGTTAACTTCGTTAATCGCTAATCCGTTAATAAAATAGTTAATTTCGTTAAACGTTAAAGCGATACATTTTGGAAGATTTAACGGAAGATAATCGTTAACTCGTCATAGAAAATGCCGAGTCGATTTTCGAATGTTACAGGTTCATGGTTCATCAATTTAAAATATCGATCTTTCATTACCATAAGATCTCAGAATAAGATTTTTTAATGTATTTTCTATTCCGTAGTATTTGTGAGAGCGTGTTTTGGTAAATACTACTTAATTAACTACCGATTGACGGATTTCGACCTGTTTATTATATGCTTGTACTACGAACTTATAGATACATACATATGTATATAGGGGTACTGCCTGAAGTTGCAAGTGAATGTCCACGGTTTGCTGCTCGTACTACCTGCTGTACTTTTATTCAATAAAAAAATATCTTTCTTTGTAATGAAAACTTGATGAATGTTTTTTAACCTCACTTTAAGACGTCCGATAAAAAAGAAACTTTAATAATATAATAATAATAATAAATTTTATTTCAAGCGACATGACTCATGTACATTATGTATGTTAGTATTTCATTTGATAACTTATAAACTATTGTGAGTACTTAACCTAAATCTTATAACTATTAGTTTGTAATGTAAATCATTGCTGTGCTGTTTCCAATGGAATACATACATATGTACATACATGCAGTCTATTAGACTGCTTATCATTTTCAGGATGCTGTTGGTGTAACACCGGAATCTCAAACCGCGAACCACATCTTTTTCGCATTGTAGTATAAAAACTATCGACACTCGCTGTTATGAACATCCCTGATGCTTTGTTGAGTTATTGTTCGACTGGCCTCGTGGTCTAGTGGTTAGTGACTGCTAAACGGGAGCTCGTGGCTTCGATCCCCACCCAGAACAATTTTTTGTGTGATGAGCATGAATATTGATTCTGAGTGTAGGTGTAAAAAAAATATCTGTTTAAGTATGTATTTAAAAAATAATTATGTATCTTTATCAGTTGTCTGGTTACCATAGCACATGCTATGTCTAATTTGGGATCAGAAGACCGTATGTGAGTTGTCCCAAGATATTTATTTATTTATTAATGCGAGTAAAAAGCGCATTAACGAACGGAGTCGTCAACGCGCAAAAGTCGTTTTTGATAAAATATTTTTCACCAATAATATTTAGAGTGCCACTGAAACATTATTTCTTTGACCACATAATAATTTAAAAAATGGCCATCTATTTTATAACGCAAGTAGTCGATTACGTATATGTAGGTAGGTACCTAAGTGATAATTAAACATTCGGAATTTATACGACCAATGAAGTTAAATAATATTATAACAATGTATTAAGTCATATTGTCGAAATAGAATTGTAATGTTAAAGCTCTATATCAAATCCAGTCATGCATATAAATCAAGTTTTTGTAGCATTTTGGAATAACATTATCGGTTGAATTATTAGCATTTGAAAGCCTAAAAATGTGTTCCCAATACATAAAATTTGAGTCTTTCGTTGCATAATGTCAATATATTTTTCTGACAAAATTAGAATATAATATCAAGCGTGCAAGCAATACAAATTATTTATATGCGATTAATCTTCTTAATGTTTTAAAATTATTGACAGAACATACTTATTATCTCATATAAGGACAGACAAAGTACGAAAGGTTATCAAAAATACAAATCAGTGTAAAAAAACATGCGTTTTATTTTATCTATGTATATTACATTTGTACAACTAGTGACTATTATTTACAAACCTATTTATTGACTATTTGGTACGATCACAACTGATTCTTCAACGCTCACCAGCAGCAGCTCTTCTTCTTGTAGTGCGTAACGTGCTTGATGATGTGGATAGGGTAGGGCTTCCACACGGGCACGGGAACCTCTACGTGCTTCTCTATCGGCACGTGGACTTTCTTGATCACCTCTACAGGTCTCTCCACGGGAATGTGCACTTTCTTGATCACTTCGAAGGGAACGTGCTTCACAACTTCTACAGGCACCGGCCTCTCGACCTCAACGTGCTCAGTTTTGTAAACAGGGTATGGCACGTGCTTCACAACGTCTACATGAACTGGGTAGGGTTGCGGGACTGGAACCTTCACTTCATGGGGAACGGGCACGGGAACAGGCTGTGGTACACTCACTTGTATGTGGCGGGTAACTTCAACGGGAACTCTACGAATTACATTTTGCACAACTGATTGGAGTTCATATCGTGTAGCAGCAGGATTGGCTTGTCCAACATTTACGGTAGTACCGATTACTCTAGCACCTCCAATAGCATCGCTAATGCCATGAGCACCATGAACACCATGAGCACCATGAGCACCGTCAAGGATATGGCCGCCATCGCCGATTCCAGGTCCAATGAGTCCGTGGCCAGTTAGAGCTCCACCAATATGCGCCGCCCCGCTACCATGACCACCTAGAAACTCGCCAGCTTCAATACCTGCGCCAGTAGCTAGAGCTGCATCACCTACAAAACCTGCACCCCCAATAGCAGCGCTACTTCCATAAGATGCTCCTGTAGCAAGAACTGCACCGCTGCTGAATGCTACACCGCTGCTGGCAGATCCGTGACCAATCAAGCCAGTATCGAGCAGTGGGCCGGCAACGTGTGTATCGCCGGAATATCCTTCTTCAACATGTGCCACAGCGGGTGCGCTAGCTTCGTGTATACTAGCTATCGCCGGCGGACCATATGATGTGGATGGTGGTCCATAGGAAGCTGATGGTGCACTTAGAGCTGATGATAGAAAAGAATCATGTTCGTGATGTTCGCCGGTCAATACCCCTGCATTAGAGACATAAACTAATGCGGACAAGAACAGCACCTTAACCTGAAACAATATCATTGACTGACATTAAATTAACTGATTTGAAATATTTGCCGTATTAAATTAAAAAAGTCATGTGAATGACTTACAACAAACGCCATGGCTGTTAGCTAATCGCTTAGAAGCCAGCTCAGATGAGCTTGTTGTTTTCTGTTCCGAGTTTGGGTGGTTTGTGATTTGATAACGTAACGGAACCACATATTTATACAAGCATAGACGTAGCTCTTTCGATACTACGCGTGAATAAATTAAAGGCGGACGGACACTTTTGATACGTCATAATAAGCTTCTAGTTTTTGATATTAATATTCAAATCGTGAGGATATTTAAACAGTATTTCTTAAGGTTATGGAAATGTTTTATTACAAGCTAACACCTGATGTGGGCCTGTGATTAAAACTTTTAATTGCCATTTTTGACTGTCAATTTGAGTATGCTCGTTTAGGTATTAAATTAGTTTACTATAGAAAATAAATTGTTAAATTATTATCTATTAAAGAGTATTTATCGCTATTTAACATTCATATTTTAAAAGCTCTTTAGTATTTTACAAAAGTGATGTAATTCTTTATATACTTAGCAATAGACATAACGAGGGTTATTTCCTATTTGCTAACAATTTATTTATAAACTAGGTAACGTCCATAGCATCGGTCTCATTTTTTCGGTTTATCAAATTCTTTATTCCGTAATTCTTGAAAAACTCTTTTTATTGATTAACAGTAAATTTTAATTATATGTTTATAAAATTTACCTAACAATTTGGAAAATTAATTATTCCATATCAATTAGGTGACCGGTAAATCCTAAATATGAGGCAAATACATTCTTATTAGGAGCTATGTATTTTTGATTCTATTTGATTATGAATGTTCGGTATCCTGCCTTGTTAAAACTACCCATTACTTAGAATCATAAATATATTTCCCAAAGTATAGTGAATAAACGAAGACTGAGCAATTAGTTGCGTGTTTGTAACAACGACAATAGGAACAATTGCCGGTCTTCTATATTGTGAAAAAATGAAAATCAATCTGTTAATATACTCGTACTTTAAAATCTGACCTAGAACCTATTGTCTTCACATAGTTTTTTCTATAGAGATGTTTAAAACTAAAAATTTTCACTTTTAACGTAAGATTTCTCAAATACTTTGTTTTATACAAACCTTGTCCTGATATTTACCAATACAACAAAGAATAATTAGCCAAATTTTGAAAAGATGCGCGGGCAAACATTTGTGGCAATTGATTTTTGTTAACATAGATTAGTCGAAACTTAAATCAGACTACGGAAAAAATCGCTCTAAAAAGTGCTAAACATGAAAAAGAATGACTGAAATTCGGTCAGAACACAGTTCGTGTGGGTCGAATCTTGTAACTGGATTATAAATCAGCTATTCTCAATCGACTGAACTAAACATTTTTTATATTAGATACCATTATTCTAAGCCCAATGTGGCGGACTTCCAAAGACGGCGGGCTAATTATTTTTTATACACATTCATATCAAAACGAAACATTTCGCTATTTAGTCTGACGGACGTTACAAGCTTTTAAAATTATATGATATTTGTATATATTATATTATGTAGGTATAGTAGATAGTTTATACAGGATCTTGATTGGCTTATAGATATCTATTATTGCGGCCTCTGGAGACAGCAGTTTTTCGATGTCTCCTTAAGCTTATTAATCCATCTCAATGTAGAACAACCTACGCATTTTTTACCAAGACGTGGTCTTAATTGTGAAATAGTAAGTTGCCTACAGAACTGAAGTCGCAATCGGATCACAGCATAATAATATATCCAATAAATCATTGAATAATAAATAAAACAAAGCGTGGATCCAAGGCCCTTAGACCCACTTTCGACCGGTCTGGTTACAAACTTGTATAATTTAGAACCAGCAACTTTTAGCAACAACCCATAAAATTAACATTCGGCCTATTTCTATACCCTCAAGCTTTGTTCCATCTTTCACGATGACGTAACAGCGCTTGACCCTTTATTGAGTAACTCAAATACTGTTAAAATATTAAAATTAGTTTCGTTTCTCTATTAATTTCACCTGCTTCGTGGGAATGTAGATGAGCAATAAAATGTCGAGTGACCGATATATTGCGATTTCTTCCGGCGCGATTCTGTGTCACCATTTACGTAACTTTTTTGACGATAATCGTTTTAGGCTCAACATAAACTTGTTCTCGCCCTCGGCTGTGTTTACGGATATGCAGCGATAAGTTCCGTAGCAAAGTGATAATGATATGACAGAATGGTGCCAATTTAATTGAGTTCAGAAATCATGTATTAGATCATGTGTGGACAGGTTACTATTAGCAAAAATAATATTGATCGCTTACAAGCAAAATATTATAGAGAGCTTATTAGTAAGCAAGCAGTTATTAATTAGCCTGTTGGTTTATTGTAGATGATTATTTGTCTAAGCGTCATTATAACGAAGAGTAGGTATAAAGTAAGAATGTAAAATACTTTGCTTTATTTGCTAAGTTTTAATAAAGAGATATTTTCCTATTATCAAGTAAATCTAACGATATTTTTTTAGTTTTGTACATCGACGCATTATTGGCAGACCAATTAGAAGTTGTTAAAATTCCTAGGTTGAAGGTCCTTCCGAAAATCCTAACTTTCGGAAATAATTACATATTTCCGAAAGGTAGTAAGTTTTGCTTTAGCGAAGAGCAAGTGATAACTTTCTCTTTATCGATAAGACGTAGCCAACGCATGCACGCCTCCGGGTGTTAAGGGGTCTTTGCAGCTCATAAGCATTCAAACCCAGCTCTGACTGTACCGTAGTTTTACCTGAAATGGTAATAGACTCAATGCTACTATTGAGGACTAAGATGGTCGCGTGGCGCCAACAACCACGCCCTTCTTCCAAAACACAATAAATTGCTTCACGGTAGAATTGAGTGAGATGGCGTGTCAGTACCTGTCACAATTATAATACGTAGATAATTTTAAAATAATCAGACGTGCGTGCGGATCTTAAACTCGGACCCAACAGAACCCACTAACATAAGCAATATATTTGCAGTAAATTGTAATTGAATAACATAAAACTACTTTTTACCACTTGTATACATTCGAAACAAGTTGAACAAAATAGGGAGAAAGTTTTCATTTTCTAACATAAATTCAGAGCCCAAGTCATTAGCACTAAAACCAAATATAGAATTGCCACATATGTCCTTCATGGTAACGTTTAGATCTTATTTATGGGCGTGTCAGAGATTTTAAAAGCTGACCTGAAGTAGATGACAGCTCCTTTCCAATTGCGTTTTTCTCCATGACTACTACTAATGATCTCAAAATGTACCAATTTCGTATGAAACTAGTTTTTTTTAATTTCGAATAGAATCAAGTTGCACAACGTTGCACATCCTGAGGACCTAAAAGGTCGCCTTGTTTAAATTGTCAACTGCTAATCATAGTCTTCTTTCAAAACCGAATGAATTGCTTCACGGTAGAAATAAGTGTGGCTTTGGTAATTACCCGGTCGGTAAAGCAAACCACCTTTAAAATCACAACTGTGTTTTTTATTTTGTCCAATACGTAAGCAAGTTAATGATACGATTATGGTTGTCATAACCAATAGATTTGCATACTGTTCATGTAACATGACATGACATGGCAGTCGACATACAATTACATACAACAGAGACATACAATTCTCTCCGTGATATGATACTTAAACAAATTACAGTAATATCCTTTGGTTCAAATACTTCCGAGATCGAATCCGTAAAAACTTGTTTAAACCTGTATGTTATCGCTAGATGTTACATTTATGAATTTAGTTATCAAGCTTCCAATATTTTTTCTGAATAACATAACGATTAAAGGCCTTCATAGACAAATAATACTCACACATTGGTATTATTAGAAAATGCATACGAGAGTAGGCAACCGATTAGTTAAGAGAAAAGGTATTTAAATTTTTGCAAATTTGAATAATATACGTATTTTAAAACTTTATGTCTATATTTATATAAGAAGGAAAGTGTAGTTCAGAAAGAGTTGATATAATTTTTTCAACTAACTCACTTTTATTGACTTACCACTGGATCATTAAGTCTACAGTCCATTGATATTTACAGACTGCGACCACTTAACATACGGTAATCCACTTAACATTTGGTAATAGAAAAGTTATGTTACCGATACAGCGTATTGTACTTGTATGTCTGTCTTGTGTTGTACGTCGCAGTAAAATTTTATAATTATGTTCCTCATGAAGTTTAATTCACACCTCGGTGGTAGTGGTCGGCAGCGGCTAGGAGCGTCAACTTGCGAAGAGAAGAAGCACACTTCCGACCCATTGAAGGCATCAGGAGCAAATTATGGCCGTCTCTGGCGGCCCGCTTGTGAAATTGCATCAAACATTGAAACCCTAAATAGATTGATACTGTTACTGTTTTTTTATAGTCTTAAAGGATAAATTTCAATGCCGAAAATGTAATCTACACTTACCTACCTACGGCTATGAAACTAAAGCTATGTAGGTATGTGTATTTATAAATGTGCTCTCGATTGTAATGTTTTAAGAATACCATTTCATAATTGTTACATGAATGTGTAAAAAATAAAAATTATAATAAAAATATGTAATATTCGAATTGATATCGGCTAGGTTACTTATCATTGGGTTGTTACAATACAAATAAAAGTAAGAAATCTTTGGATAATCGTTTTAATAAAGTAATAAAACTTATATTACTATTTACAAAACGAAATTGAATTAACAATTCATTTTCCTACATTAATGACTTAGTTATCACCCTAGATTGCAGCCTCTCGATGAGCTTACATGAATATTTACAAAAGACCGGACTAGGTAGAGGTATTGGGCACAAGGTTTGAGGTATATCTACAATATCCGCTGTGAACTAACCATTTACCACAGGGAAAGGCCGTGTCCATGACCGTGACCGTGGCCGAAGCTGTGACCGTGGCCGAAGCTGTGACCGTGGCCGAAGCTGTGACCGTGAGAATGTCCATGGCTGATAGCTTTATGGTGGAGAGTCTTCACTACTGGCACGGGGTACGTTTTAACGACATGGACTGGAACCTTCACTAGCTTCACAACTGGAACCTCCACAATTTTCTCGACGGGAACGGGATGATCTACTGGAACCTCAACTACTTTCTCAACGGGAACCTTCACGATTTTCTCTACGGGGTAGGGCACGGGCTTATCAACTTTAACATGTTGGATCTTCACAACAGGTACTGGCACTTTTCGTACAACAGGAACTTGGACAGGGTAAGGCTGAGGGACGGGGACATGTACGGGCTGGGGTACTGGGACTGGCACAGGGTGTGGCACCCTGTGAGTCACTTCACGGAAAACTTGGTAAGGCTCTTCACGAACGCGGTATTGAGTAGGTGCTCCATGATTATTAGCGAGACCATGAATTTCATTAATGACTGGCGCTTTTGGTCCCGGGGGCGGGGCATCACCTCCTCCCAGTGCAAATCCAGGTCCACCCAGAGGGACTCCAATTCCGGGTCCACCAATACCGGCACTACCTAGGCCGGTAGCTAGTCCAGCTCCGGAGATTCCTGAGAAGCCAGCGGCATAAGAAGTTCCCGCCAGGCCGCTTGCGCCAATGAGAGGTCCAGAGCTGATTCCGTGACCTATACCTCCTATTGATCCATGACCAATGCTGGCGCCAAATCCAGCTCCGGAATATGTTGCCGATGGTAAAGAGCCTACAGGAAATGAACTAGGAGAGAAGCTTGAAGTAGCAGCTAATGCGCTTGGAGCTGATAGGCTGGTCAATGGCGCTGACGGCAGACTGTGAGAGCCATGGTGTTCTAGGACTTCGTGATGTTCGTTCCCGTGCAGGATACCCGCATAACTGCTACTCACCAAGGTAACTAACAAAGCCAATTTCGTCTGTAAATAGAAGTTTGACTATTAGGAACTAGAGCTATTTTTCTCGATATATTAAACTTATCTCATATGCTATTGATTACTTACAAATGTAGCCATAGTGATTAGCTAATCGCTGACCACTCGATATAACCTGTCTCTTCTACGACAAGCTGAGCTTGTTTGTGTGGTTTCGGCTATTTCGTTCATATTTATATCGATGTGGAGCTTTGGTCGACGGCCAAGACGATATTCGAGATCGAAAGTGACAAACAGGTTATAGATATGTCTATCTTTTTCTAACGGATATAATATTCAACTGAATTAATTCACTGCCGATTACTCAACAACTGTCCTACTGAGGAATATGGGCTCATCGCTAACATGGATTTCTTAATGAATGATATTGAAAAGTCGTGCTGGAATGTAAATATCTTTAAGTATATTGTTAGAATAGTAAACGAGCATGCAAGTCACTTAATGTTAATCTGTATGCCATAACCATGTTAAACTACAAATGTACCGAAGTTATATCTAAGATAGTACGTAGATCTGTTACTACTTCTGAGTAATAACGTATTCCTACACACATGACAAAGCCGAAAAGGATGACATATACAGGTGTTTGGCCTGAATGTATGTATTTGTATTGAATATAATATGTATGTCCGTTCTTATGTTTCCTCGTAACGGTTTCCGATAGAGTGTTACTAGGTTTATAAAAAAGTTATAAAAGTCCGTTTCTTAAAAATTCTTAAAGATTCTTGTCATTGAACTCGTAACAAATTAACTATATCATTCACGGTATGTCATGCACGTGACGGCTGCGAATTCTCAAACTTATCGCGTTCCTAATCATCATCTAATTATTATAAGAAGACCACACACGAAACGCCCGTGAAACTACTAATCATTGATCATTCGTATCACACGCAATAAACGAAGCGACAGATGTTGCAGATGACGGAGCTATAGAAAAACGTTGCGTTTCATAATTCGATCATAAATATTTTAAGTGGACTGGCCGCTGCGGATCAGAAAGCGCAACGCACGCAACACTATCCAGTCTCCTGGGAACATTGAACGATCATTAGATCATGAACTGAAGTTACCTCTGTTAATAATATATCCAAGAATAATAATGGTAAAAACTATAAAAAATAAAAAATATTAACTGCTTCTCACTTACACTCGTTACTTATAATCCACAAATCGACACTACAATGTTAATAACATTAAATTTACAGTCAAGTCATAGCTTAATAACATAATATCTAAGAGTAAGAGTTATCTAATGTGAAATGTCTAAAACATTCAAACTTTTGATATTCGTAGATATATTTAATATCTATGAAAGTTTGAATGTGTTACTACTAAACTGATTTAAAGTGAAGAATAAAATTTCTATACTAAAAAATGAATAAAAAAGGCCAACGAATTATACATAATTATACTTCATGCACAATCATGTAAACGCATAGCACGATCTCGAGGATATTCGTCTCCACTAGCTTATTAACATCATTAAAAAGAAACGTTGAAATAACTTTTTACGAATGCTAGAAAAATTCTAAATATTTCTAACCTAACAATGTATCTGAGGCAGTGTGAAGGAATTACATAATACATACATATGTACGTATGTTGCGCACGTAAAATTAAACACGAACTGAACTGCTTTGAAAAAAACTCTTTAGTAGGGACTAAAGTGTCTAATAGTGATTAGACCAACAGATTCGATAATAATGAGCGACATTTAAATACTAAAAAGTATTTTATTTTTATTTTATTTTATTTTATTTTATTATATAAGTATATATTAAATTAGTATAATCCATCCATCCATCCATCAGCCTTTAGTTGTCCACTGCTGGACATAGGCCTCCCCTAGTTGGCGCCACTCCGTAATAACGATAACTAATTATTTGTAGATATCTCGTTTTTAAGTTTATTTTTTAAGTATATTTTTAATATTACGAGATACTCAGAGTAGGATAGACAGAGGATACGAAGTTCTTTTAAAATATAGGTAAAAGCGAATAGTCTCATATATATAACATAATGTTAAATTTTTTATTATTATAACAAACACAACGCAACAACTTAATTTAACTTATCACAATAATAAGATTGCTAAAATATAAAATGTGATTTATTTACAACTTATCCATATTAACAATATGTTGTTATTTTGTTGAAATTATCAAAATAATTTGTCTTAAACTAAGGAAACTACAATATTTACAAATACTTCTCAAATATTATTAATTAAATTATATAATAACTTTATCAATAAATGCCAAATTTCTGTGTAGCACCAAAAATATTATTACGAATATAGTCGTTGAGAGTTTAGAAAACATTAATGTTTTTGCTTAGTTAGTATGATATCATAGTTTTATCCATTGTACGATATTAATGAAACAGAAATCTATGTACGTATTTATAAATACCTACTTTATCTCAAGCCACTCTTTTTCATTTGATCTAATCTCAAAGATTTTGCCTGTCGACGCTTACGGTCGACGAACATGCGCCTCAACCGAAGAATTTTCTTGAAAAGTGTCCTCTAAATTTTGGCAAAAATCGTGATGTCAATAGTTTCAAAAATTAAACATGACACAAGTCCAAAATATGTGCAATTCACTGATAGTCATTTGACTATGATTTAGTACTTGGAAGCAATTCTTATATGCATTATTATTGTAACAGTTATTTCTGTAAAGTTTAGACGGATTCAATGATGCAAAATGCATCAGTACATTAGTAAAATGTACATATTTGATATTATAGAAAATAATAATAATAGCTTACTTGTAATACTTTTCGAACAAGGAAAAATATATTAAAATCGCTATGCTCCTACAGTATCATCGGTTATGTCTGATTTTTCTTCAGCAATTGGTGGTGGCGGTTTTAATAGAGTTGTAACTGAAGGTTCGTCATTTTCCAAAGAGCTTTCAGCCTCAAACAACGGCTCTGTTTTGAAAATGCGTAAGATTTTAGGTTTGTTTAGACGCCGTCTCCTATTGTGCTTATCAGTGTTACTGTGAAAGGCTCTATTACGAGACGTACGTGGAGGAGGTTTTAATAGAGGATAGGGCTCACCGATTTCTGACTTTGGATGTTTCCTTTGAGCTGAATGACGACCAGGTAGTAATGAATTTGGATGTCTATGTCGATCCACAAAAGATCTAAAACTTGAACTATATGAATTTTTAGGCCGATCCTCAGTAAGACTGACTGAAATCGTGTCGTCGCCTATAGCTGTTGTGTCATCAGAATTGCCTTCTTGTCCATTTATAGAATCATCTTCTTCTACAACAGCACCAATAGGATGAGTACTCGATGCATCTGCTATGGGTATATTTTCTTCTTCTTCTTGGCTACGTGAATATTTAACTCCTTGGTAGTATCCTGGACTTGGGTTATATACCTCAAAATAAGGATTTGATAGGGCATTTAAGCCATTATTTATTAAACCAAAATTAGTATTTTCATTTTTCAGTAAAAGCTGTTGCAACTGTGATATATCGAGTTTAAGAGGCGCAGGCTTATTAAATTGTTCCCGTAGAGAAGAAATGTTAGATTCCTCGAGTGTGGGTTTACCTTTCAACATATCTGCTACTAGCTTTAAATCCATATTGTAAGGATTAGCTACTTTGAATCCATTTATGGTTGATAACAAATTACCAGTCTGGGATTCAACTTCCGGCCTAGTAATAAGGCTATTAGGTTTATTTGCCAACAATTTGTTTAGGATATTTGTAGCAACATCTATTTGGTGATTATCTACGTTTTGATTTATTCTTACCGGCAAAGGTGTTGGTATACCAGTTTGATCAAAGTTGTTATTGTGTAAACGAAGAGAATCGGCACTTAGTCCTTGCGTCAAACGAAATGGTATATCGTTAAGCTTCAAAATACTTGAGAAGTCTGATGATCCTGGGATTAAAGGACGATTAACACCTTGTTGTTGCACATTGGCAGAGGATTGAAGGCTATCTTGGTAATGGTTGAGCTGACTTAGATAATGCGATTGTGTCGTATCTTCATTGAAACGTTTATTGTCATTATAGGTACTGGGGTTGTAATATGATTCAGATGCTAATGGTTTGGCTTGCAATTGTACATTACTTTCGATTTGTTTAAGCCTCTCAGGTAAGTTGTTTTCCTCAGGTTTAGTTTTTATATTAAATCCATAAATAGCATTTTTGTCCTTATAATACGAATCAGTTAAAGGTTTATAATATTGTTTCATGTTTTGTTCATTTTGATCTTTTGCATAATTTGAAATGCTATATCTATTATTTGAGTCCAAAGACGAAGATGCCCTAACTTGGTTTTCTGAGTTGGATACTACATTCGACACATCTATCGGAACTATGTTTTTTAGAGCTTTATCATGATCAAACGGCTGTTTTGTTTTAGGATCAAATGTATTTTCTCGGACATTACTATAGAAGTAAGGCGATAAAGTTATTAAGTCATTTTGTTGACTGCTGTGTGAGAATGAATTCGGTCCTATGGCGTCACTATAAATCTTATTTCTTTGTTTATCATTATTATTAGCATATAAAACATTACTAGATGCAACATTACCATTATAATTATATTGTATACTCGAAGGATAATTATTAGCTTCTAGTTGTTGTTGATGTTGTTTATATTGTTCATGTGCTTTTGCTGCAGCTTTTGCGAATTCTTGGGCGTCTAACCTTTCTGAACTTGACTTAGATGTTTGATCATGATTATAGGACTTAGATGTATCTAAATGAAAGTTCATTTGACTTACAGCATTCGTATCAGATTGCTGTGTTTGATATCGAGGATAATTAGCCGACGTTGGTCCATCTTGACCAACAAGTGATTTTTTTCCTGTGAGTTTCCATCCGTAATCTCCATGCGAGTAAAATTCAGGTTGTGCTGATTCTTGTTCATATTCTCTAGCACGACTTTTTAACGTATTTAAAAGCTGGTAATCGGGTTGAACAAAATTGAGGTAAACATTATTAGCCGACGGCAAATTTCCGATGCGATGTGTGTCACTATTTATATTATCGTAAGATGCATCCTGTCTAGAATCTTGTTGATTTATACTATATCTCGAGATCGTGAACTGCGAATGTGGATATTCTTGTACTGATTTTGAATTTGGTCCATTGTTCAGGCCGTTCTGCCAGGAATCATGATTAAAGTCAGGATAAGGTGAACTTGGAGTTAAAGTAGATGAAGGGTAATCATTCTGAAACTGTTGATTTGTCGGATACCGGATACCATTAGCAGAGTTATCATAGTGGTCTATTTGCATTTTTTTATTTAGATCATTGTTATCATAACTCAAAGAATTACTTCCTATTGTTGTTGTAACTCTGCTATTACCATAATCTGCTGAACCAGTCTGAATATTAGAAAAAGGAGATGAAACGTACTGTTGTAAGCTCGGTGGGCTAGAAAGATACATCGGAGACGAACTAGAGACATATGTATTTGAAGGTGTTGCTAAATATTGGTTATTAGGTAATGGAGTTGACAAAAACTGCGAAATTGGTGATGGTGTGCTCTGGCCAATATCTAATCCAAATGAGTTAGGTGCATTATATTGAAAATTGTTTGTATGAAACAATTGGCTCAAAGACTTTGATTCAATTTGGGGTGCTTGGTTAGATTGTTGATTACTTATATCATAATTAGAAGCAGACATCGTAGAATATTGAAATTGCGGTAGCGGTGTAGCTGTGTAACCTAAGGATGATGTTTGCGTTGATAGTTGTTGTTGTTGTTGTTGTTGCTGTTGCTGCGGCTGCTGCTGTTGCTGTTGTTGGTGAAACTGGTTCTCGGCTCTCATTTGTTGCAAAAACTCTTCAGGCGGCAAGGAGTACTGCATTGCAGCATACTGGTTACTAGCTCCTAGTCCATTGTCTAGTGGATTTGTTTTACCGTCTTGTGATCGGTCATCTTCATCTGGTTGCCTTTGAAAGGGATTTTTAATACGATATACTTTTTTTGTTCTACTACTCCGGTCACTTCGGTTATTTTCTTCATTTTTATCAGCATCATCTGTCATATGATATTGCACACTGACAGAACTTATAGACTGACTGTTTGGATCTCTTTGTATGATGTTAGTACTGTAACTTGTTATAGTTTCAATTTGCCCATCGTTGGCAGCCATCTGTTGCAGGCGAAGAATATCTTGATCACTGTATCCATCTTGACAACAGGTCTTTTCGATAAATAATATTACGACTAGTATCCGTATCTGAAAAATAAAACACCTAATATCAACAAAAACGGAAATAAAACAATATATTTTGTCTGTCCTTACATTTAGTTACATTTAGTCACATGGCCTTCTTTAAAAGGTTTAGGATCTTAAAGATCAAGTAAAAAAAATTAATTACAAATCATAAAAAAATAGAAAAACCCATAATTTTTTTACTAGAAATTACATAATAATTGAAAAATCGAAGTGACTAGCCGTAAGATCCAGCACACGTTTTCAAAGTAACACGTTTGAGTATCACGTTAAAATGATAAATTTAATTGATCTGTTTTAGTACCACTGGCTCACCGTGTTCTCATAATATTAACAATTATGATATTTCTGTCAACATTGACCATAAACAATTTTGATACATTAGCTAAAGTTTGAATGTATTATAAAGGTCTCTACGAGTATTTGGGTATTTGAGTGTCACGC
>DWNH01000191.1:0-17926 GCA_018249895.1 Tiana niger
AGTAGTGTTTGTAAATTTTCCCTTTGACCTACTTGACGTTAAGCCAAAAAGGGATGATCTGTCTTGCCCCTCCCCCATGGTGAAGTGCAGATAGATAGAGAGGGTCAGGGGGGATAATTTCGGGGGTCTGTTTAAGCTGGTGGGTTGGTGGTGGATCGATAGAACTCTGGCAGGTCGCCCAGCTCCGTTCCCGCATTATTGTTATTGCAAACCGTCTGTACGTACCTATCTCGCTCCTTCCGCTATGCCATTGCCTCTGAGCCTATAGTAATACCCGAGATAAGATACGTGCCACGTATTGGAATTTGTCGATCCGATAGTCAACCTATAAATTTATACTGAGCCTTCACTTTTTCCGAATTACATATTTTGTTTTTTCCGGGCATGTTTGTATTGGTTTTCCTTGACATACCTATCTACCTATCAAAGATTTTTCTTTTTCTTTTATGATACGATAAAACTGCCTTAAGTTATTATACCACGCTATTTTTTTAACATCGAGATATGAAATTCTTACTTTTTTATATGATTAAAAGTATAAACTTATTATTAATAATAATGACATATTTATCTAACACAAGTTTTGTAAAACATTTCCATTTACATAACTAACAATTTTAACCCTTTTTTCAAATTAAGTTAATCATAAACTACATATATGTCAATCAGAAACTACAGAATGTCCATGATTATACCTACATGAACCTTATAAAAAACTCCCGTATAGAAAAAAATATTTAAAATAACCATTTCAGAGTCAATATTGGAGATATGTCACATAACTCAGTACACGACTGAACTGTAGACGGCATCGACCGTTGTGTTATGTTATGTATGTACATACGTATGCGAAGTGGGAATTTATTTAAATTAGCGATCTGGACTCTTTATTTTTGAAGACAAAAATAACGTGGACATGTTCCAAGTTCATTAACATCGTAATGCGATTCTAATTTACACGCGCACTCGTTGATTTGCTGAAATATATTATCTTCACTTTATATTTTTACATCTATAGGTAAAAGTTCAATTTATGGTTATGTCGATAGATACATGTAAGTATAAAAATCCCTATTACTTAATTTACAATTTACAAGTAGGTAATGTTGCATAACGAAAGTTAATTACCTTAAATTACAAGAGTCGTAAAATAATTTGTCGTGTCCACGTAAACATTTCCATCAATCGTAGATTTAATCTTGCCCGTTTTTACGTCAATTGTGCCTTCGTATTACATTGTAAATTCATATTTATTTAAATTATAATTATAGTTATGTTTTGAAGTCAGGCTGTGTTAATGTAACTTTTATTCATATTCGTTTCTTTTATTTTCTGGTAATCTGAACTTAATGTTAGAAACAAACCTATAGAGCATGTTTCTAAAATTAAGTTATTAATAAATACAACATTCTTTTCGTTTCATTTTATACCGTCAAAGTTTTTTATTAGATTTTAAAATTTTTGTTATAGTAATCTCTAAAATAGTAGTAGGTACATTTCAGTTTATACCTACCTACCTATACCTACAGATTTTGTTATAGGTATATCATAAGTACTAATATACTCACCAGTATATACATACCTACGTAAAGGAAAAAAATAAAATATAAATTATTAACTAAATGCCCCGGGTAATATCAACCTTGTATATAAATATCCATGTATTATACGGGCACCAATTAACGTATCAGCCTGTGTAATGTATTCATGCATTCTTAATTAACTCAATCGTTCAATACATTGTTGCCTTCCATACATATTGAATATAGTCTGCAATATCATAATTACCGTCTACATCAACTGATTCTCGCGGGCCGCTAACTCAACTACCTACAGAAAATATTATATTATTGGTTATTTATTGTTTGTAGATATACATTATGATAGCTACAAAATATATTTGGTTTATAATTTCGGCATAATTTTAAAAATCATAAATTCCTTAACGTATCTTAAAGTAACAATTAGTTCAATCCATATTTTCTAAATAAATATAATAAAATTTAAAATTACAATCAAAATTAAAACTACCAAGTTTATAATTAACAAGTTATTATATAATTAAGCAAATGTTTTTATCACATTTATTTTACATCACATATATTTTAAAATAAATAAGAGAACAAAGAAGATTTATCTTTCAAGTAAAGTCAGTCGGACTAAAAAACTAAAAATACCTAGCTAGGTATTTTTAGAATTTTGCTCAGAAAAATCGATAAATCTAATAATTATATTTTTATAATTTTCAATCTAATAATTAATATTTTTATAATCAGGTCAGGATAATAAGATATTTTCATCGGTCCTTCATAAGTGTGCAAAGTTTCAATTTAAATAAGATTCCTTTATATAGGTACCTACAAGTGAAACTAAACTGAAAATCAGTAACAGATTTTGAAATATTCCAGGCAACTTACATGCTCCAGAGACGGTCCTGTCTCCATTGGGTATTGACTCTTGAATTAATAAAGTAAAGTTCTTTGATGTCTGCTTGGGTATCCTGCTCTCCTCTTCAATTGGTTTAAATAGGTAGATACATTTTGAATTCCGTAGAAGATTAGGTACCTACATAGGTACTAGAAAATATTAGGTGACTAGGTATAATGTAGCGTAACTCTCTCTTTGTTTATCCAGTGAATGGATATCTACATTGTTGCAGTAAATTGGTCTGTCGTTACTGCACAGAAGGCATAGTTACAGTGGTTTTAATAGCTGCAACAATCTTAATTACTATTCGTAATAGGTGGGTACGGTATATGCGATATAAACTTAGTCATGTTGGGTTTGTTCAAAATATCTATTTTCTTGTTCCTTCTTTATTTACCTAAATTGATATTTAGTGTTTAAAAAATATATTAAAGTATGTATATTTTTTAAAGATTTGAAAAGTTTAAAACATGTGATTTGTGCAAATTAATTTTTGATTTTGATTAGGTATATATTTTAATATGTAGTCTGCTTTCATCCCTGTATTGCAAAATATTTCACGTCTTCAATAATGCATAGATAAGTAACTATTTATAAATGCAGCTAACTAACTTTATAATTTTCCATGGGTCATTACCATGTATTGAATGTCTTCAGTCAATGGCACGGTAATTATTTCATGAGGCATCGGTGTCTAGTTCGTTAAACCAACATCCTGTACAAACTTGACGAGTTTAGAAACGATTATGATATAATCTGGAAGGCATGGCGTCACACCCATTGGACTCTTGCCCCACGGTTCGTGGCATAACTGATGAATACTAATAAGCGTCCGATTGTGTTCTGTTCTTTACAATTTTTTCGTGGTCAAAAAAGGTGTCATGTAAAAACGTTAATGATGGCGCCTACAAGAGATGGAATGGCAATGACCGGTTTCGATTAGGATTTCGAATAAATTTAAGTTTGAGAAACGGGAATATGGAATTAATCAATACCTAGCTAATTGATAGCAACTAAAATAAAATAATTCTTAGCTAAAAAATTATGATGCTTATATATATGTCGTAGAGTGAGTTTAAATTATTTTTTCACCTAAGTTTAAGTAGGTATCTTCGACTACCTTCCAACCCACAAGTTGCAAGAGAAAAATTCCTGTCAATTTCATTTTTAATAGAGAAACAATAACTTTGAAACAATTGTCTGTATTCAGGGTTTCAATTTGCGCGTTCGCAATAAAGCTGCGTGCATCTGGCGCCTCCGAGAATTGTAATTTTATCGTTACGATGACATTTTCGCGCGGTTCAATTAATTTTTATGGCGGTTTGTTGAGAGACAACGTTATGGGGCTTCTGTGCTTGGTAAATTCATTAGATGTTTCTACCTTCTGTAGGTACATTTAAAATGTATTTTTCACTAAGCTGTTACCACCTAGGAATAATAAGATGTTAATAATCTAATAAAATTTGTATGTTAATTTTTACTTTTTGTTTTGGTATCAGCTAGCACGCCTGAGGCGATAAGTTAGTTAGTAGGTATGTATCACGTTATCTTTTTTGTAAACTAAGGTCTACCTAGACATATGTATAATAGACAACCAAGATCGACTGACAGAATGCTTTTAGCATTAAATCGAGCTTTTTCCCTTAAGTAAAGCTTATTGTAAGGTTTACAATAAAGTATAAATAAGTAAATACAACGGTACTTTTACACAGAAACAAAATTTATAAAGCTGCATAGCGCATCTCTACTCACCAACTACGAAGATTAATCATATCCTACATGCACACGTTTATTAAGGGATATGATGCAACATGTACATAGGTTTACCTAGGCATTTCTAGTTAGGATACATAATATATAAAGCGGGGCCACTGACAATGCAACGTCCGCTCAATGTTTGTATCCGTTTGTAAATTGAGCGAAATACAACTTATGTAGTGCAGTGAGCGACTGCAGATTCCATCAACATTCCTCGCTTTCTCATCTCATACTTCACAAATTCTCATCTCATTTCGACGGTCAATTGGATTACTGCGAGGTCATCGCCCGATGAGTAGCGGACACGTTGAAAATATTTTACTGTGGAGGTACCTATCGGACGTGTTCAAACCAATCGTTTTATTACAAAAAAAATACAGACGAATTGAGAACCTCCTCCTTTTTTGAAGTCGCTTAAAAAAAGGACAATTTTTGATTAATGATTTTCTAGCTTAGTGCGAAAGTGTTTTAATTGCAAATTTTTAATTGTTTTTCAGGTACTTACTCAAACTAATCGTGAGGAATATTCTGCTGTGGTAGGTCTGAATCTCATTACCTCGTAAAAGTATGAAATTGGTTCGTTCGCAAGGTGTTTGAATTATTAAATGTAATTAAAACAAATTAGTAGCTACATAAATACCTAACACAATGTAACCGTATCAAGATTACGGGGAGTTTAAAAGAACTGCAGGGCAAGGTATTGTGGTTTCATTACAAAGAACCCCCGCATTCATTAAGTAGTCGGTGTTGTATAAAAAGTGGCTTTATATAAGAAGTTAATTCGGCATCACACCTGTCGCGGTCGTAACTTCTCCCTCAGAATAGCTTTACAATGAAGCTTCATCCACTCCCGACTCCTATTATCCGCCCTTGCCCATCAGTCTTTGCGGTGTCTTCAAAGAAAATATAAAAATATATAAAATCTTCATAACGTCGATCTTGACGTTTCGATTTCCTAAATAGCCGGTAGGTTGAATTATCTACGCCCGAATTTGGAACAAGTTGAACAGTAAATTGCTATTGATAGCTATGTAATAATGAAGGTTCAAAACGAATTAAGTTTTATATTTCTTATGTCTACACTTTATTCGTGGTATTTTGAGCTTCTAGACGATTTAACGTCTCAATATCTCTTTAGTTTTCATTGGTATTAGTAAACTTAGAGCAAATAAAATAACAAATGTTATTTGTGAGAATTTCATCTTGCTTATGGTGAAATTTCTACAAAAAGCTTTGCCAAAATACAGTAAAATACGGTACAAGAATATTATTTTATTCCATTCCACGAAATTGTCTTAAATGGTATACCTAAGCGCGGTAAAAGTATGATGGTTGCTAGCTAAGTAAAGCGTAGTGAGATGCAAGCGAATTTTCTCTGAAAGTTTCGCCGCAAAATGTTCCAATTCCATTTCGGTAACAGACTAATAATACTTTTTTTCGTCTTTTTACTTCTTACTTCCACCCTTTACTGTTATATACACGAAAAGAAATATATGGAGTCGAATTGTGCATTTTAAATATGAAAATCTACATTGAATTAAAAAAAACCACGATGCAGTTAAGCATAGTGCAGTAATATGTCTAGTTAAGTATTGCAAAATATGAACCAAGTAGGTTTCTATCTTATAGGACAAGTGAAACTATTTAAACTTTGACTAAATCCGCTTCATACCATTCAGGGTTTATGTATATCTAAACTAACAGTCTCTTGGATATTAAATCCTGGATTTCTCAAATATCTGTGTATTCTGAAATGAAATATATTATTATAAATATGTTATTTAGTTTTCAATCAATAATTTTTTATAAATTATTTATAAATATTTCTAAATATTTCTTATGAATACTTTGAAGTGCACTAACGATTCTTCTGATCGTCTGTAGGTGGGACAAGGGAGTATAACATTGGTGGAATCGCCTCCTGGGGAAGTACCACCGCCATACCAAATTTTACTGAAAGCAATTAAATATGAGGCGACTATCTTAGTGATCAGAAGTAGTAACGTAGATGCTTTTGCGATCTCAGGTAGAACTACAGAATTGCCCGAGATGGGCGTCCATGCGTTTGTTCTTTACGTAGTTAAGACAAATGCAAAAAAAGTAAAATTCAAATTGATTTTTAATTTCTTTTTTCTTAGCGTCTCTACTCATTCCTTATTCCTCTATCTACAACTTCGTAGTCTCTCGGACATCGGAGCCCGTCAATTATTTAGATTGGCGGCGACAGCCAGTAGATACTTTCTGTCCGCTGCTGTCCTACGTGACGCACTTGACGAGGAATGTCATCCACGCTTACAAATTGCCTGACTACCCAGCTCTGAGAACCATTTGCTTTAAAATTGTATCGACTCGTCGCGAAAGCGTGAAAGCTAGCACGATGATTGAAAGTAAATAATACAGATATTATTTGTAAGGATAGTACTATAGGTACGTATAAGAACAGTAGTAAGGTTTAAACGAAAGAGTTGTATAAAAAAGTATTAGCACTAAAATATAATTTGTCTGATTATATAATAGAAATTTAAAATCAATTTAAAACTGTTTGTAAAAGTCGTATTAAAAATATTAAACCTTTTGTTATGTAGATGTTAATTATTTTACGTCATTAATAATTTTTGCATAAATAAAGCAAGTAGGTGCATACGTACATACCTACTTCGTCACAATGTTCGCATAAAATGTACGCCCTTCCAGAGAATCTCGTTTATTTTTATCATTACAAAACACATTTACCTGTAGGCTCATATCTAGGATACCGAAATAAATTTTCTCGAGGCGTAATGCAGTAGAGTTACGTAAAAGTTCCACGTACGTATTTGTATAAGAAGTTGGTCTAAATAATAAACGAAAGAGATAATTATAGATTTTTTTTTCATATAATAATAAGAATAGTTCGATAATTATCGATATGAACGTGATAATTATAAAAACAGAAAGTTTTAAATAGTACAAAAAAAGGTTCATTAAGTTAATGGTCCGCAGAGTAAGCTGAGGAGGAGTTAATACAAACAATGTAAAATATTAATCAAGATAAACTATGAAACATTAAGTCAACTTTTACAATTCCGACAAATGTCAACAAAATCCTTTCAGCTGTTTTGGAGGCTATGGGCCCTCAGTAAATTCTAAAAGTTATAGTTTGTAGCCCTTTGAGACATATAAAAATCTTTCATATTTTTTTGAATTTAATCAAAATCCGTTTAGCTATTTCGCAATATTTTGGCGACGACAAAACGCATGCAGACAGAAAAACGCACAGGTAGGCAAAAGTACTAAAAACGATTGATTATGGTTAATACGGGAAATCAGATTATCACGAGCAAAGATACGCAAGTAATTGGATATCGAGGACTGTTTCCAGTGCTATTCCACGTTCTATCCTATCCTATATCTAAGTTTTTACAAGTTATATGCGTATTTTTAAATTAATTATCATTTGCTATTCGGTAAAAAAGATTGTAAGGAAACATGCATACCTTCGTATCCTTTTGAAATATACGTAAAGTTCGGCAACTTGCAACGGCCAACGTAGTAAACAAAAAAAGCTTTTCTTCTCTGACTTAAACAAAGGATTTTTAATAATGTTGACGAATTACATATTAATGTACCTTATTTCTAAACTGGACGTGAAGTTATTTGATATAAAACGCTTTCGCTTTTATCTTGGTCCTGAATAAATGTACTAACCGATAGTTGAGAGTCGGCACGCGTTTGCTCAGCGTATATCATTGGCTGTCGACGCCGGTGAGTGCCGGGCTTATTTGATATCATGTATGAAACTTATAAATATCTACTTCGAATGGAAAGCAAGATTAAAAAAAAATACGTTGTCGTTGACGAATAGTATAACATATATGTAGGTATATCTAAAAATATTACATTGAAAATATTCGCTTGAACAGTAGGTATATAAAAAATCTACAAAATAGAAATATTTACTTTTTATATACCTACACTTATATAAAAAGGTATCTAATGTAGGTATCTATATAAGACTTAAAATCTATTTGAAGAGAACGCGAAAGAAAGTAACCTTAACTATCTAGATAATGTACACTTTTTGTAATGTCATCGAACTTTACATTACTTTTTAAAGTAGTTTCAACAGATTAATAAAACGTTCACGAATTTCAAAATCATTCGTTACGAGATCCAATAAATTCAGTTCTCTACATACTATCGTAAGATACACCTACACGTATAAGTATCATGACATAACGTGGTTATTTACGGCTTGGGAGAGCATCGAAGGTTTTTATAAAATTGACATTCTTATACGTCCCTTTGACAGTTGTGTCTATTTATATTAGAGTCGAGTTTTTAAGACGAGGCAATCGTCCGGTGGCATGGTGTGGCTACTTCTTTGCATCCATGAATATTTTGTATATTCTATTCCCCATGTAATATTCATAGATAGATACCGTTGACGAGCATTGACCGCTTGAGGTTGATATACAGCTGAGAAAAATTTAAGTTTCAACTTAAAAGACGTGACAAGCAAAACCTAGTTTTGAGAATAATAATATGATTAGTATTTAGTAGATAAGATTGCCGACAGATATTGTGTTAATTAAATTGTAGAGTCACTGAAAATAAATATAATCTAATAGATTTTCGATATAAAAATATATCGAATTAAATATAAAGATATGCTTTCACCAATTGGGATTGAAGAAATTGTAGCGGCATTTTCATTGTTATAGCAAGTCGAGCTAAAGGCAAATCAAGTGCCTAGGACTTAAATTTTCTTTTTGCCGTATGTGGCCAAATTATTATCGAATCGAATCAAATTATTTTGTAATGGAGTGATAAGCTACATTTAAAACACTTCTTCATGAGCCAGCTATGGAGCTTCTATATTATCTTGACTGTATGTTTCTTTGATGAATACAGCCTTAAAATACAAGGACTTCCAAAGTTCACGAATATTTAACCCCGCGCGGTATGCATTGAATTACGTTCAACCTAAAACATTTTAATTTGCTCTTTTTAATAAAGTATTTCTTTTCCTACGTTAAAATTTTAACTCACAAACCGCTGTCTGCACTAAAACGGCTTAAAATAAACTCTCCCACTGGGGGTCCCGTTTCTTAAAATTCATTAGGAAGGCAGTGGCTGACATTTGCATTGGAACTGCGGTTCAAGTTGATTATGCAAAAATAACGTCGGTACCGAATGAGCGCTCCCAATTCACAGTCCACTTTACATTATACAATCGTTATGTGTAATGACATATTCCTAATGCTCCCGTTCTGTATATGACACTAACCGAATTAGGCCGTTCTTGTTGCATTTATGTGTTTGCATCTGTTCAACAATACGATAAGAAATTTGTATTCTGAATGTAGGTACATATATTAAAGGGTTTGTTTAATTTGGATTAAAAATATTGTACTTTAACACCGATACCTATCATCATAAAGAATCTTTGTTTGTGTGTGAAAAAATTATGTAATTAAAAATCCCGGGCAACTGAGCTAACTATATAATAGTAATAATCTTTATTTCAGGCAGACTTTGCCTCTTAAATATGTTAGTAACAATTACGTCAAACTAATGTTAACCGTATGTTAAGAAACTATTACTACGACTTACGGTATCTAATACGAATCTATCCATATGTTGCTATCCAGAGTACTTATTCATTATCTAAATTACAACTACACACAATTAGTATTGTTATCTGAATTCCATAAGCTCTGAATACTCTTAGTATTATCATTTGTTCAGTACTTCTGGTAATGCCTATCGAAACATTTTTGTCAATGTGGTAGACATTCTATTTAGAAACCCGCATAAACCTGACTTTGTGGTCTCTAGTTTCTAACTATCTTACCGTTATCTAACTATCTTAAGAGTAAATTACAGTTTCATCAAAACCACACTAGTAAAAATGTAAAGTATCTGTGATTCTTAAACTCACCAAAGTTTCCCAATCGTAGAGTCTTAAAAAAACTTGTTACAGAATCATACTTCCATAAATAACAGAAACATTAAGTGAGACTTAATTTTCGAATCAAATCGATTACCATATTTCTATAATAGAACTAGTCACCTAATTAAGACATCATAATGTGTAATACATATGTTAATTGGACCTCTATCCAGTAGAATACATATCTAGTAGAGTTTTATGGAGCTTATAAATGAAGATTTTTACTTAAAACATAGGACTATCAAGATTTTGCATTCTCCGATATCATAGTATATTTTGTTTGTTTAAAAACGTTTTATGCAAAATTTAAATGTGATATAGAAAAAAATTATCTTTTTTATTAACTAAAAATAGTATCGGTTTTTGTTTATTCGTTGTTTTCCGTTATTTTGACGAAGAAAATGCATAAATACAAATACCTATGTATAAGAAATCCATTTGCCTGAAGCAAAATTACACTTATTGTACACTTACCTGAACAAGTTATATCTAGTGAAATGTAGCTTTGGTTGTACAAATATTTTGTGTTTTAGGTCAATTCGCAAATAAATGTCCAGAAAGAGGCCGGAAAAAACAAACGGAAAAACAGAAAAAAAAACATTCCCAACTCAAGAACTGGAACAAATTCGTTGTGTTGATATAGCTTTTATGTCTGTAACTTATATCGTAAGAATCTTCAAGTACAATAAAAACTTTTTAGCTTATATCAATGATGGAATTATTCAAATGGAGCTGAGATACTAATCCCTCGATCCGAGAATAGAAAGGCATTAAATTTGGTTAACGTAGCATTGACGTTTTTCCGATTCCCGTTCAACTGTCGTTTTGGGACGTGCTCTCCACTAATTAGAATAAATTAGTAAGGCTCTCTACTCTCGGGAAATAATTAAATAAATTATATTTGAAATCACCTCCTTTTCCTTTTATTTTATTCGAAATAGTTTCAACATACCTAATTTATCCAGTGGGAATATAAAAATATGTGGTGTTTTATTTTTATGTAGAGTTAATAATGATTGAGAGATTTGATAAGAAAATTGATTTTTGTTTATATGCCGTGAAGCTTTTGCATTAATAAACATTGGCTGGCGTACGTTTTCTTACAACAAACCAATTATTTTCGTTACTTTTTGTAATGATTAGGTAACTCATTTGGATATTGAGTTCGAGTCAGTTTATTTCCGAAAACCTTGCCAAGACCACCTTCTTTACGAGACTGTTATGTTAGGAGATTCAGACCAACCCTGGGGCCGTAGTAAAACGAGTGCAGTGCATTTTTAAACGGCGACGCCCAGGGGCCGTTGGCTCGCTTTTCATTATTTTAAATTATTCAGTGGTGTGCAATGTGGCCTGTGTTCAGCTGTCTTGCCGCGTGTCGGTGAGTACAACTTTGTTAATTTCCTTCCTGTTTCATTTATATTGCTGCATTATTAGTTATTTACAACTATTAATGCACTATGTACATATAGGTACATATATGGTTTCTAACTGTGTAAAAGTAAATAATTAATAGACAAACCTTGAAAAGTAGGTACGTTATTACCTACTTTTTGCAATTACACGTGATGCAGGTAAAATAATGTATACATTACGTTCTTTAAATTTTTGTAAGTAAATAGGTGCTGAAGTGTTATGCATACTATTTCCAGAAAGGTCATCTATGACAAGATAGTAAAACTTGCCGTTCTCTTGAAGGGATCTCTTACCATTCAGTTAAAATGAGGACCCAGCAGTATTATTCAGCAAAGTACTCTTCTATCATAACCATCAAAATTAATTGTCGACTCGTAAACAAAATTAAAGTAATACCCCCGGTATATTCACTAAACAAGTTGAGGGACCCATTGCCTCATTAGTTCCCATCGCCGCTTTTACGAAACTCGTTCCCGAGATAATTTTCGTCCTTGGTCCAGCATTACCTAAGCAAAATACGGGACGAGTAAAACGATGGAGGCTCGACATAACCTTACATTAAGCCCCCCAGACTCTGTATCCGTACAATTATTCCCTAAAGTGAACCCTTCGGAGCGAGGCATACAATTACCTTCCATTCCGCTAGAGGCGCTCCGCTCAGCGAAATAAAATAAAATTGAGGCGGAAAATAAAATATTGAGAGATTCGTTCCAATTACCTTGTATCAGTGCTGTAGCTTGTACATATAATTATGTAGGTACCTGTAACATAAAATGTGTGAAATGTAACACCCACACAGATGTCATGAGAGTTGACATATCTATCTAGGTACTTACATTTCGGAGAGCAATTAATATGCCAACGCGAGAAATTAGGACACGTATAATGCATTCAAGGATGGGGTTTTTAAGAGGCCAAAATGTATGTGGCGTACTCGTATGTTATTACTCTTCTTGACTTGATATACCGATTAAATACTGAGTTAAATACTGAGTTGAATAAAAAACAATGTAGGTAAATGTTCACTTAAAATACTCTCCTGAGTCGGAGCCCCGAAAATGGGTGTACTTCGGGAGCGGAGAAGCAGTTTATAGACTAAAATTTAACTGTTATAAAAACGATTACATTATGAAAGAAAAGTATAGATATAATGTACTATCTATTAACTAATGCGCTGACAAAAGCTGCATAGTTCTACTGAAGTAATTTGTTTCTGTGACAAAGTAATGTGTTTCTGTGACGTCTTATGTTACTTACCTTTCTAGCAAATATATTCAATATATGTACTTCACCTGGTCTCTTCCTTATTCTTAATTCTGCTTACCATATTCACTGTGAATAGTTAATCATGGCGGTAATCTTGTAAAATTGTGGATATTAAAGTCATAAAAAAATTGAATCGCCTCGGGCAGCTTTTACTCGCACGACGTAAGTACTTGGTGTTATCATAAGAAATTTTGAGAGGCTTAAGCGTTAACCGTCTGTGCGTCACAAGTTTTTCCTCGTAAGCTTCTGGAACGTTAAATTTATTTCGGCCCGGGAGCGCTGAATTAAGAGCCTCCTTAATCCTTTCTGAGGAACTTAACCTAATATCATAAAGATAGAATAAGCCAACTTGTACCTACGGAGTTCACTCAAATATTATCCCTTCGGGAGATTATAGAGTTATTAAATTTACGTACACCCGTGTCAAGTACAGAACCCTGTCGTTCAATCTAATATTCCTTGTCAGGCATTCGAGAATAAGAAACATTATTATTTTATAAACCGACTTCAAAAAAAGGAGGAGGTTCTCAATTCGCCTGTATTTTTTTTATATATTAAACTCTATTACGTAGACTCATTCATCTATCCATCAGTCTTTAGATGTCCACTACCTACTTACTAGAAATAGGGCTCCTCTAATTTGCGCCACTCTGTCCAAACCTGTGTACTCTGAATTCAGTTTCCGCTATATTCTTTAGGTGTTCAGGTATATCTGGTCGGAGGGAGAACTTTTTGCCGAGATGTGATCTCCATTCCTTTCTTCTTCAAGACCGTTCTTGTCCTTGCGCGGGCTGACAATCATATCTAACAGCATTAGTCTGCAATATTTACTATGATCACCATAGTTACCTACCAATCTACAACAATATCCATTGTCATATTATAGATATTACTTATATTATCAATTTTGATTAGTTTTATGAATGTGTAGGTATAGCTGCATTAAGTGTTATTTACGTTGAATAAGTTTCACATAAGTAATTTCATAAAACTAAAACTTCGCATGTAGTTACTGCGCAAACAATAACGCTGCCAGACTCCAGAAGAACAACAAATAACATTGTAACTTTATCTTGGAGTTCATCCAAAGTGTCCTCATTTGGAGAATTGAAATGGCCACTCTGGCAGACGAAGAAAACAAGACGGTCGCATGTGTGACATCATCACAAATTGTAGATAAGTACGTAGGCATTTAAGGGTCTCATTCTCATATTTAAAATTAAAGACTTTGGGAGGTTTAAAATTACTTTCTGCACTTTTGAGGGCTGTGTTTCAAGCGTATGAATTTTAACCAATTTTACCTATTTATGTTATTGTTAAAAAACTTACTAAGTAGGTATCTATACCTAATTTTTTGATGAATGAGTGTGCCTGCGGTACCTCCCTGGATGCGCCAAGCAGCTTTGCAACATTCAGCCTCACTTCTATAAAATATCTCCAAATCAACCAATCAAATAACTATAAAAAAAATTAAATCATTTGCTCAGCATTCTATAAAAATCTTTAAAATGTTTGTTAATTTTAAATATTTTTAGAATTGAGAGCACCGTTTTATAATCTACTAATAAGCAATGGGGAAGTGTGATCAGCCAAAACCCATGTGACCCACTCTAGTCACAATGCAAAAAGAAACAGGGCCGATCAGCTGAGCGAACGTCGGCCATTTTGGAGCGCGCCGGGAAGGGGCGGCGCGAACCCGCTTGATTTATGTCCTAAACGCTGTCAGAAGCGTTCGATTCATTCATGGCTGTATAGGAATGGACATGGTGTAAGGAAACCGTGACGGGTTAATTTTTATGTTTAAATTTTTTAGACAAATAATGTTTTTACGCTGTAAATATTATTTATTTTCGGCTGTAAATTAAATATCTAATAGATTTTATAGAATTAATTTCGATAATAGCGTCTCTATCAGAGAAACTTTTGATCTATCATTGCCCGAAGATTGACTGTTAGAGACTCATTAGATATGTATGTATATCATAAAATCCGCCCTAGATATGATACTGAATTAGATAGGAGAAATAAAATTTCTCATCTGCTTATTAGATAGTTAAATCTACATATATTTTAACTACATATTTATGAAGCTAATAATTGAAGATGGTACATTAATTTATAAATACCTATTACTTAGGTATGTGACAATCTCTATGGGAGTCTACGCGTTAAGCTTTGATGTTTGCCTACGTTTTTAGCGAATTTTTAAATTTATCTTTCTGTCTACTATTGGTATGTTATCGCGATCAACTGCGGTAGGTAGACAATTCGAAAATAATCGAAATTTATGCCCTGCAATTTTATCAGTTAGGCTAGTATTATGAGTTTTATAATGAATATCAATGAGGGGAAAATGGTGAGCTAATGTCGGCGCGACATTTGGAGTTGTCACAGGTCTTACATTGTAAGCAAGTGTATGAGTTCATTTATAACTTTTGCGCACGATGAACGTAAGTCTTGATACTTGTGATTTTTCAATAATAACACATTCCGTATCAGTATTTTAAGGTACAAATTGCTATGTTCGCTGGTAGAGCTTATAACCTTTCAATGTTGTTTATTTTTAGTTAAGACACAACATTGTTTCATCGAGATTAATCGAGCTCTGAGTGCAGCATCCTTCTCCAACGCAAATAAAGATATTGAATTTTGATAAGCCCGTCTCTGTCTGATGCTTTTTTGATACACGTTCTGATATAAACTAGTTGAATAAATGTTAAGGGAATATTATATTTAAATTACGAGTCCGCTTGAATAAAGTTTAATTTAATTGAAGTAGGAATGAAAGTCGTAGGTAGGTACAATGTACAAGAATATATTTTATGTTTGTCTACACACATGTGCTACCCAATTTTTCTTTCGGACTAATAAGAAATATCTATACAATACATATTCAATACACATTTTATAAATAATGGAGAGTTGACATAAAATGAAATACTTATTTAAACTTACAATACCTACCTATTCTAAATCGTACCTAGTCTTTAAATCACGACGCTGATTATATGAAAATTGAACTGAACAGAAATATTATCTTTGGCATGAAAGAAGAGGAAATTGTGTTGCAAATATTTGGAGTTGTCTATGTCTTCTTTATCTAAGAAATTTTCCGAGGCTGATGAGATCTCAGTCTTGTGGCGAAAGCATTATCTCGACATTTCAGAGAGAAACCGCCCAGCAGTGTAATTACGACTTATAAATCTTTAAATCTAAAAATAAATTTAGTCAACTATTCCTTTTTAACAAAACTAAAGTTTTTACATATTTATTCAGTACTTACATCCTGCCTACTTGATATCGTTTGATAATGTTTCTCGAGTTTGGACTAGTAAAAAAATTATAGAGTAGATATGTAACTATATATGTATATCATTTCGTTATATTAAAAGACTTCATATTTTTATATATAATCACATAGGTAATACCTTTGTTTTATTTGCGTTTTTTGAGTAATATAAACCGGTCTACCCATTTTTATACAAAATTTTTAGAAGTTTTACTATCTAAATATAAATACTTACAGTTTATATTAAACATTTTTAATTCCATATTAGTAGGTATTAACAAAAAGTTTTTCACATTTTTCAGTGGAGAGATAAAACACTCCAGCAGAATATAAAGCAGTATCTTGTGTTTCGCCGTCCTGGTAATTTCACAATTTCACGCTGAGGCGGAGATCTCGTTACTTGGCCGGGATTTGTCCCGGCCCGGGCATCACTAATGTTCTGGAACAAATCACCCCCATATGGAGAAAATAATTATAAAGTCATCCGTTCGATCTCTAACTTCACCGTGAGAATAACGCCTTATGGCGTATACCGTGTAGGTATATTATTTTTTATTAAAATAGGCATTCAAGTCAGTTGATGTTTGATGAACGTTAAATAATGTACTAAAAGATTTTAACTTACCTATATTATATTCTATGGTTGAAGACGACACATACTTACGCCTAGAAGTCACCGTGTTAGACTGTATTATAAATCTCCTGACAAAAACCGTGTAGGTAATGATTTTGTCATAAAGCATTAGACCTATTAAAGCTTTATTCAATTTAACTAACGGATAGGTAAATATACAAAGAATACTATTGTTTACAATGGAAGGTTTTGTAGTTATAAAAGATACAATTACAATTTATACGGTGCAGTTTGCAACAATCTTTCGTCATTGAACTACATATAATCCAACGCTTAATCGCCCTCTTTTTTGCGTAAAAATCTTTTTCTTTATAATACCTTACTTATTTTTCCGGCCGACCCTCTTTATTCATAAGCCACTGACGCAACTTGAACAACCTTAAATGAATGGTTGTTCGTGGTTTTACGCGTCTATTCACAATGCTTTAGGTCGAAAAGTTCAGAGATTTTCTCATGGAAAAATACTTACGTATATACCTATATTTCTGTCATGAAATATTTCAGAGCCTGTAGGTACCTATATTCTTCGACTAGTAAACAGAGTAACTTTTGAGCATCGTAAAGATGAATATTTTTGTTTACTTTACGACAAATACCTTGTTGGTAAAAGTTTGTTTACGCACAGTCCGCGACTTTCAAGGCAAACGTACTTACTTAATTACATACATATATTTCATATCAGTTTATCTATAACGATGTCCAAAGCTATTCAATAACTTCAAGTATCGTAACGTAGTCATAAAAGTGCCTACGTTTTCAGTAGGAACTATAAAGCGATTGGTTGACTACGTGTTTCACATGAGCAGGTAGGTATCTACTTGGAAAGTTAATTAAATGCTTCAACCTCTTACTACAATATCCAGTCGCGTGGTGTAGTGTATTGAGCGTACTATACAATGTATGCTGCTAATTAGTCGGCTACTTGAAAGCAGTAAGTATTATACGTACCTGTACCTACTAAAAACAATTAATTGAAATCTATAAACGGATACAGTTGCAATGCATATTGAATGCCAACATTTTCACATACCTATCTACAAAGATACGGTGTATTTTGTTTTATTTCTTTATATAGGTAGATACGCTAAGTGATGGCACATAAATATAAAGCAACTAGTAAATATTAAGTGAAGTAAAAATGGAAAATATATTGGTACAATTACAATTAATCTCTCGTGTCGTAGGCCAAGACCCACTTTCGTTG
>DWNH01000192.1:0-17920 GCA_018249895.1 Tiana niger
GCTCAGCGTGAGCGAAAATAATGACGTGACGTTTTTAATAAACCAATAAGTAGTTTACGGACAAATTGATTAAAGACAACGCAAGATTTTAAAGCTAAGCCTGCATTTAGATAAATTGTTTTTACAATTCTATCTTAATATGTTGTGTCTCAGTAAATAGTCTGTGTTTTTATTAGTCTACCACGTACAGACAGTGACAGATGAAACTGACAGTAGAGTAAAGTTTATGGTTCGCCAGAAATTGTTTGGCTTGTTGCAATCTTCGCATTTTTGTTTATAGTACTACAATAATTTTGATTCTATTACTTAATTTGTACTGCAAAACTATGCATATATATGAAATAAAATTGAAATCCCTTCAGGCTAAACGCAAGCGGCGTTAGTTATGTGAAGTCACTGAAGTTGTTGCAACGTATGGATGCATATCGAAAATATAATATACGCACTATATATTGATCAAGTATTAGGGCGTTCGTTATCATTAGGAAGTAAGACCGCCACCATGGACTACCTTCCCGACGAGGTTCTGACCATCATTTTCGACTATCTTCCCTCGCCGGTTTTGTGTAGCGTTCTTTCGCGGGTATGTCCACTTAGTACAATAATTTCTAGTTTCTTTTCTTTGTCCTCAATACTTAAATGAATATTGATTAAATTTGACTTGAACCGACTGCAACACAAATTTGTCGCTGTAGTTATTGCAATATGTATATATGATTTTTTTAAATTAATTCATAGTATATTTTTGTTAAAATAACTATTCTTGTCACAGAATTAAGATGTAAGGAAGTATTCTAATAGGATTTGAAATGTTGGGAATGTTTTGTTTCGGAAGTTATTCAAATTAACTATTAAATATTAAGTTATTGATTAAGATTTGTAGTGTAATACCATAGCACACTAATTAATTGCTTCATTCATAAGGATTAATTCAAAGTAAAGAATGTTTATTCTTCTTTGGTAAATCCAAGTACTTTAGTAGTAATTTTAGAGTGAATATTATCAATGTATATTTCAATTCCAATCTTTTAAATTTATTTTTTGTTACATACATATTGTTATGGATATTGCCTACATATTGCAGATGTACAGCCATTTTTTAGTATTAATTAAAGCCAGGAAAAATATAAGTACAAGATAATGTTATGTCAATATAATGTTGATTTATGAAATTTGCTCATAATAGTTGTTCCTTGGCTCGCTTTAGAGACAGACTAAGACAACCATACACCTTTCTTAAAGGACAGTCGTCATTGTATAACATGTGATTGCTTCACATCAAGCCTACAAATTCCTCCACAAGTACTAGAATTAGAATACTATGACTCAGAAAAGGGTAAAATGACAATGGTTAGATCAAATACTATTAAAATAAATAAGTCAGTCTCTGAAGGTAGTGTACTTGGGTCTATACTATTGCTACTTTACATAAATGACCTTCCTAAAATAATTAATGATTCTGTGTTATTGTTTTCTGTGTATTGTTATATTTCAATATTGAGCAAAAAACTTACTGACATATTTAATTTTATAACTGACTGGATGTCACGATGTAGATTAAATTTTGTTAAAATGCAACACAAAGCATACCACAACCCCTCCCTTAACATAAAGTTGGGATTTAACAATGAGAGAGTTTACCCATTCGCTGTTAGGACTAGAACTTGATACAAACATTTCAAATATACCTACTATATAAATATACCTAACCATTACAACCAAGACATACGCTTCACTTATGCTTTAAAAGGATTTGGAAAGCTTTAGATATCAAGACAGCAATGTCAGGCTTTACTCATGGCTACAACATAAAAATCTGTTTTGGGCCATTAGTGTGGCTGCATACAGTGCATACCACATGTTCAAGTTACAAGAACATGCATCTGTATTTTTAAAACTTTCAAGGAGATGGATATTATTTTGTAAGCCATATTTTTATTAGGACTATAATTTATCAGGAAATTTATTAGGAATATAGGCCTAATTTTGTGAAGAAATATTCAGAATTCTTCACCTTTTGTCATGAATAACTACGATGATACCAAAAGATGATAAAAAAATAAATTAGAGATGCCTGCATCAAGACTACAATTATATAGCTCTGGACCTTATGCAATATTTATGAGTTTTCAATAAATTGCATAATGAAATATGGCTAATAAAATATGACTTCACAAATTTAAAAGTTTTTAATAAGAATACCTTGGAGTTTGATAATCATGTAAAAACAGCTTGATTATAATGTGTGTGTGTGTTGTGGGACTTAATTATAATGTAAGACCTAAATGATATGCCTATACGCTACGAATGAGTATAGCGTATAGTGCAGTATTGAGCATTAAGTATTGAATTGTGATTGAAGGTATTAGTTGTACAGTTATAAGGCTTGGTTAAGAATATTTGACCTCTCTCTGGTGGTCTGGGTTTGAATACAGGCATCTTTAATATTTTTCTTGTCTGTAGGAGTATGCTAAACTCTGGTAATATGTGGTAGAGCAGCTGGTAGGTTACAGGCGAGGGGAGCCTGAGAGGAGGTCTGTGCCAAACATTTGATAATACCAGTTGTCACTTCGTTTAACATTATCCAGCAGGATTAATCATGTATGTTTTATTAAATATTACTTAGATTACACCTAATTGGTTTTTCGTATGGTTTAAAAGTAAAATTGTTGAAATAAAAATTATTTTATTCAAAAATTAAATCCCAAATTAAAAAGGAATGAAATAAATTGTACCAGACTCTAAAATAAATGTTTGTGCCCCTTGCCTGTTACAGACACTACCACTGGGGGCCTTAATGGGACCCGGCCAACTAATCTTTCTTTAAATTTACCTTCAATATAAACAATTTTAAGATACCTAATGTGTGAGAAGTTAGTTAAAAAAGAATTGGTTGGTACAACTGTAATTGACTAGCCTCCTCGTCTAGTGGTCAATGAACCTCAAGTTTAGATTGTGGTCGTGGGTTTGATTCCCACCCAGGACAAATGTTTGTGTGATGAGCATAAATAATTGTTCTGTGTCTGTTCTGTTCTGTGTATAATGGCCAGTACTGGTGTGACTGTGTCAGGTGTGCCGGCGCTGGCGGTACCTGGCGAGCCGCCGCGTGGCGCTCGTGCGCTGCGCCGACTCGTTCCGCCGCTGGTGCCACGGCAAGGGCGTCAAGGCGTTGTTCCTGATGTCCCAGGGCCCCTTGCTGCCCTCCTCGCTGCCCCTGCTGCCCGGAGCGGCGTACCTCACCCAGCTCACCGTGCATCTTGGATTACCACTCAGTAAGGTCATGAGCACTGTAGGACGTCGGCGTTTAGAGGAAAATACGTATAAATAAGGCTATTAAAATTAAACTAAAAGTACCTTTTATATATTTTATTTTATTTCAATAGGGTTGCCTACTCCAGGCAGCCGCTCTTGTTGGGAAAGATACAGCAGTTATACACAAAAAGTCTTGTAGTTAGCCCAGTTTTAAAATGTATAGCTAGAAGGGCTATTAGAGTAGTCAGCAGTAACCGTCTTTTGCCTCCGCACATTCATTTTGTCAGACCTGACATTGTTTAAAGTTTCTAATACAGGCGCTGTAGCGGAACTTCCTTATTTAGAACAATGGTAAAACAAAAAGTTTTGAAAATATCATTTTGTTGTACATACTGGTACATACTGGTACATACTGGTACATTTTTAAAGATGATATCTTGAAGGTGGCCACCATTCTGCTCAGTATATTGAGAGAGTCGAAATCTTTGAGTTTGGTTGGATAAGACATTCAGGAAAGTGTTGACGCAAGAGAGTCGTGGAGTGCCGCGTGAGTCGTGGAGCCGTCTCGTCTTGAAGCCACATTACGTAAACGTAAACGTGCATACACGTATACCAATTTCTTCAAGGTAAAAAAAAAATCTTTCACCATTTTAAAATAGGCTGTTGTAACCGACTTGTTCATCACTACAACAGTAAGGCGGTCACAGTCGGAAATATCTTTAAAACATGGTCCAATACTGCCTATTCTGGACACCGCGCACCATATGTGATTGCTTACACATTCTGCATGCAGGAAGCCCTCATGCTCTTTCAAATGCTCCCACGCGGCTATCCCCACTGTTTGGGAAATAACAGTTGGTGTGTGACGCCCAATTCAAACAAGGAAGTTCCCGCGCCGCATCCTGTATTAGGGCATTCCTTGAATTTCTTCTTAAACAGCACTACATCAGTCCTAATAATATAAAACTTGTATATAAATATTGATGTGTGCGTGCTTGTGTTTAGCGTTTGCACCAAATCTTTACTTGTGTTGTGCTATGTCGTGTTACGTGTACGTCACTCAGCATTGCGAAGTCTTTGGTGAAAGTATTTCGAATGCGTGCTGTTTTGAATTTGAGAAAATTCGAGTAAACTAAATGTAAAATTAACAAATGGACTCTGCTTGTGAGACTGTCTATAGCTCAGCAATACGCTGCTGATTCGCTGGTGATCACGTTTGTTTGCAGCCAAACTGGAAGCCTAATTACAATACTGCAACTTGCATTCCTTTTCGCTGGTATTGGTTGTCCACAGTTGAATGGCAACCCCACACTCGTGCTGTGGTGTATTTGACGCAAACGATATGAGTGTAAAAACAAGTAAAGTGTTAGCCACTTAGACCCTTAGGTGATGCGATGTAATAATTGCAGGCAGTAAGGATCTGATGGTGCTCGCGGAACTGCAGCTGCAGCACGTGGACGTGTTCTGCCGCGCGGAGGTGCTCGGGGACTCGGCGGTGCCGCTGGCGTCGCGGGTGAAGTCGTTCGTGCTCAACGAGCCGGCGGCGCCCGGCTTCCTGCGCGCCGTGGCCAAGCGCGCCCGGCTGCGCGCGCTGCACATGTACGGGCGGGCCGGCAACTACCCGCGCGAGGAGATGCACGAGCTGCTCAGCACCCACTGCGGCCGCTTCCAGGAGCTGACGCTGCGCTGCCCCACGCTCAAGGAGGCGGAGTAAGCATCTGTGGGGTCAATCTGCATTCGCTGCTGGCGGAGCTGGCTGTTCGCGTTGTTATCGTGTTGTTGCTAATGTTCTGTGTTTGATCCATCAGCTAGTAGGGCAAGCTGTTCCAAGTATAAAGTACAATTTGAGTCCTTTAAGAGGGCGAATATTAAGAAAAAAATATAATTAATTGATTTACCTGACAAACGTTATTTAAAAATTATTCGTTACAACCATACAAATACTTTTGTGATTGTAAATATGTTTTTGATTGAATTTCTCATTTTCGTTAAGAAATACGTAGGTATTTGGTATTCTATCTGGTCACAATAATCGAAAAAAATAAATAAATCAAGGAACTGGACATGGGCACGTGTGTTCATTGCAGCCGATAAAGGATTACATAAACAGCCTCGACAATTGGAGAAACGGCGAAATTCCATGAACTTTCCGGTTTAGGAGTTGTGGTTGTCGTTATGAAGTTGTAACCGTTAAACGTCGTCGAAGTCCTTATACATTCAACACGGGCCTGTCTATCTCTTCAGTACCAATTTTCATTAGAGTATAATTCAGTATTCTCGAAGCCTTTCCATTTAATTGAGAGAAAATAAGTTTACACCCAATACAAGAATTGTATTGATCTGCTGTCAGTGTGGTCCTGTGAATAACAACGGATCGCAATCATTAAGTTTCCGTTCGCTGCACACACGACGCCGCTCGACCACGTCTACACTTGAAATTATTCATAAGCTTCGCGGAAAACTGCGGCCCCGCCCAGCCGCGCCGCCGCGCGCCGACCATATCGATTTAACTGCTTTGAGTAGCATCTCGGCGGTCAGAGCCCGGTCACACGCTGACACCACTTATTCTAATAAAGGAATTGAATTTTGTATTCATTTTTCAAATGGAATCTCTTGAAACCCAACATTCACTAAGCGACATATAGAGCACAGGGAACTTTACAGAGAAGGCGTTTAGAGTGTTTATTACTTGCTGCCAATAGATTTTCGTTTAGATTGGTAATTCAGAAGTTAGTTTCGCTTGATAATATATTACCTAAAATACCAGATAAAAGATTTTTTTGCAGATTTTGAATGTGGAAAGAAATCCTAAGCGACAATGTCATGATAAATACATATGAGCAGGACTTCTCATTACTATACTTGTCAAATATTAACACGTTGTGTAGCTACTTACGTACTCTTGAAGTAAACATTTCAACTATTAACACTTCGCCGCCAACTTGTTCTTGTTTATTTACGTATTATTTTTAAGCGACATCTAAGATGTTTTTTGAGTTAGGAAAAAACAAACCAAGCGACCTGTAAGATACAGTAAAAATAAAGTCAGAATAATAAATAACTTTCTGACAGGTAAAATTAGCTAAATAAAATGTTTGGGTTCTATAAAATCGGGCTGAAAAACCCAAGTACAAAAACAGATATGTTCCAAATGCAAAACTGTTAAAAAAACCAAAACGTGTGTCGCGCGGTTACCGGATGCTATACAAAATGATCAAATAAAACAAATCTTAAACGACATAAAAATCATCACACAAAGATGAGGGTGCGATCAGCCGACGCGATGTTTTTGCCATTCCAAACACTTAATACCTGTATGTATGTATATACATCGATATCGACCGGTTTTTGCCTTTCAAGCGACGAGTAGCTACAGTTCACTTGAGAACATTGTGCTAATATCCTAAAATATTGGCGACGCCTGCGTTGTAGTGCCGGTAATCGGTTTTGCATATTATGGAAGGCTCCTTCTTTTGAAGTGTTTTAGACAAAATGTAATAAATAACAAATTGCACGACACAAGAGCAACTATGATTTTAACATTTTTTACTTAGAATGACAGATACTTGCGTTGCGCGCGGCAAGCTATCAGCAGGACATTAGGAATTGTGTAATACATGCTAAGCAGCATTGGCCTATATCGTGTAACGGGCTACGGGAAGTAGCAATTAGTGTGGGGTAGTGTTAGCATGCCAGGGAATGACCTGGAGGTGTACCACGTTCACGGAAAGGCATCGTTCCCAGCTGTGGGACATGAAAAGGTTGCAGGCGGCGAACTGATACCTCAGACCCCATAACCAGCCGAGGTGGACGTGGGTAAGGCCCCTTGGCGGTTAGGCCTTGTAGTTCGGGATCAGGCAGCTACGGTATCATGTGCCTGTCGTAAGAGGCCAGAGCCAAATTACTTTAAATTGGTAGTTTTAACATTAAATACTACACAACAATAATACTTTCTACTACCTAACAAGTTGGTCCACATAATACATCTTTTTCAAATAAGAATTTGTGTTAATTAATAGGAGTGGATTTAGATCTCGTCGACCCCCTGGGAAACTGATCTCGACCACTATGGAAACTCTGTTCTAAAGTATCTGGAATCTATCACAGTACCACCCTCTATTTTCTGTATGTTCATAAACCCAAGTAACGATCCATTCCAAATTAATTACGTATTATATAAATAAAAACATCACACGTGGACACTGTGAAACCATATCACAAAGAAAAGTATTTCGCATTTTACTTTCCATAGATATACGAGTAGTCTACGGCCGCCCGAGCAGCCGGCCCGGCGCACTCATTCCACGGGGACCATCGATTTTAAGCATTTATAGAAATAGCACCTGAACTTTCCAGCGACATTATGTATATCGAAGAACGCCGCTAGTGGAGCGCGCACTTCTGTAACAGAATCTATAATTCAGAGCTTGTATTCTTAGCGTCTGCGACTTATCTATCGTACCTACGTGTGTATGCTTTGCTACACCTTGGTTTGCTATATTACACTAAGAATATTTTACTAATGATTTGGAATGATGTACACAACTATAAGTTTAAATAAGACGTATCACAAATGTCACAAACTATTTTGTTATGTTACAATAATTTAATTGTTACTAAAACGTCTTTGGAAGGCCATTTCCATGTAAATGTTAAAGTAAAACCATTCGGACAATTAGTTTGTCTGCACCACTAGGGGAGGTGCATGCAACTATCTGAATGCCTCCGTAATTCTATCGTTTTTGCCTTTCCCATAAATTATTCCCAAAAATGTGAATCGTACCGATATTGTTTGATGTGTGACGCCCAATGCTTCTGCAAGCTCTTGTGTTTGATTCGGAATTGCATCGAGAAATGTCTCCAATTTGTATAGGTGTCCAGGGCGAGGTGTCTACGACATTAAAACGACCTCGAAAAGATAAGGTTAAGTAATAGTTAGGTGGAGGTGAAATCGACCAGCTTTATCAATACTACCGTCCTGCAAACTATTCTTTTGTAACGATCGCCAGAAGTCTTATTACAATATTGTGAAAAAAAATTAGGAAATGAATTATAAGTTAAAAAATACACTTTTTTAAAACTATAATTTTTAAGTAACAAAAGTTATGGTTTAGTTTATTTTATAAAGCCAGATCCACTGTACTTAGTATGTTTTTGTATGTTTTGTCTGTACGCCTTACACTGACATTGTAAAAGATAGGATCCTCAGCGAGTGAATTGTAAATTCTTTATGAGGAAAATAATAAAGATCTTAAACATAACATATCAGTTACATAAAAAATTGGTACATTTTCCAAATACCGATAAGAAGAGCAATGCCTCGTGGTAACATGACATGTGTACGTGTTGAGTTGTCACACTGGTTGGTCCAGGTCTAAGTATAGGGAAATCCATGTACATGTTGGAGATTCCAATTGGTGCATTAGGGTGAGCCCATCTATATTTGTCCCAACGACTATAGAATATTCTAACATTCAATCCGTTTTATTTTCAGTTATGCTACGATCGGCAGGTGCACTACACTGTACTCCCTGAAGCTGTACTGCTGCTGGGAGATGACGCCGGAAGCAGCACTGCATCTGACGAACCTGCATGCTCTCAGGAAGCTGCATGTGACCGGCACCAAACGGGTATTGTGTCATTGCTGATTTTTGGAGTACACTCAGTATAACGCTTCATCCACACAGCCGCACTAGTATTCTGTGTCGTGCACCACGGACACATTGTCAGGCATGGGAGTGGCACAAATGTAAAGGTTAGCTTACCGGCATGTTACTGCACTGCACCACCCTGCACCACCCGGCACCACCCGGCACCACCCGGCACCACCCGGGCCGGCTGGTACTGTCACAACAGTGCAGGTGCTGTCAGTACTGTAAACATGCACTTGCATCAACACTTGATTAGAATTGAATTGATACAAACAGTGCAGACATACTCTGCCGTGCTCATTGCCTCTTGTATCCAATCTACACTAATATTATAGAGAGGAAAACTTTGTTTGTATGTTTGTAATGAATAGGCTCAAAAACTACTGGACTGATTTTAATAGTAAATAAAGAAGTTGGTGATCGTATGTGGCAGTACCTGGACAGCGCGTCGCTGATGCGGCTGGTGAGCGCGCTGCCGCGGCAGCTGCAGGAGCTGGCGCTGTCCGCGTCGCGCTTCGGCGACGAGCACGTGGCGGCGCTGGGCGCGCGCCTGCCCGGCCTGCGCGTGCTGGAGCTGTGGCGCACGCCGCTCACCGTGCCCGGCCTGCTGCGCCTGGCCGTGCTGCTGCCGCTGCTCCAGGTACACACGCACAAACACAAACAACATAATATGTATGTTATGTCTAAGAGCTGTACATTTTGTTCATGAATACAATAAAATTAGATAAAAAATAGAATAGGAAAGAAGGTCAGTAAAGTTAAATAGGGGTGACATGAACAAGTCAGAGATATGTAAATGATACATATGTAAGAAGGTAGAAGGTGGCTATTAATACATTAAAAGTAATTAATTAGTGGACACAAGACAAGACTACAGTAGAAATAAAAACTAAGAGAAAAATATGAGGTGGTAGGCCGCCGTCCGGGATGTATGACCGCCACGCGCACCTCTACTGTAAAGACGTTAATTGCGTTCCGCAGGAGCTGGACGTGGACATGGCGCTGGGGCGCTGGCCGCTGCTGCGCCTGGCGCGCGCGCCCAGCTTGAGCACCGTGCGCTGCTACCTGCCGCAGGTACGTCCCACCGCGCCTCGCCGCTCACCTCACCTCACCTCACCTCACCTCACCTCGCCTCACCTTTGTTGTATATCATTTTTGCTAGTATTTTTTTTATATATTTTTTTAATAAACTGGCCACATGATGGTAAGTGGCACCTTTGCTCATGGACATGAGCAACATTAGAGCTGCCGCCAGTGTACTGCCCTTTTCAAACAAGTGGTCCGATGCGTGGATATGTCGGTACATGTGCGTGTGCGCGCAGGGCGAGGTGGAGTCGCGGCTGCGGCTGGTGCGGCTGGGCGGCGGCGCGCCGGTGCTGGGCGCGCTGGGCGGCGGGCGCGAGGGCGGCCGCGCGCGCCTGCTCTACTACTGGGCGCACCTGCTGCCGCTGCAGCACGACTGCTAGGCCGCGCCTTGCCACTTCTGGAATACACAGCCTCTACAAGACCGTTAGGGTTAACGGCCGACTCGGCAGACCATCACTACTCTTTACCGATACACGTACTAAGTTCTTCAAAACCGTTTTAAAGCCCGCGTTGAAACACGGCCGGTTGCCATTATAGATCTATTAATTAATATCGTGCAGCCCTCAAATATTGCTATACAAAATGATCTCTTCCAGGTCATTCTAGCAACCTAACGCACGTCGCCGTCATACCAACTGGTAGCTATATTTCCTACGGCTAAAAGCAGCCGGTAGCTGTATACTGCTGTATCGGCAGTAGCTGTCCTTTTGTCGAATTGTTATTTTCATTTAAGTTTTTTTCCTATTTTGAGACTTATCTATTAGAAAATTATTTATTGTTTTAACGTTGAGGAAACCTTCTGAGGTAAAAGAGTTTAAAAAACCAATATCTGTTAGAGGCCTTTAAATTCTTTAAGGAAAGAACGTCTACCCCCAGTTTATTTTAGAAAGTTAAGTTCAGATCATCAAATTTTCCAAAAAATATAACTTTTTAAATTTCCCATTTGGAAAATTATATCGAAATCATTAAAATGAGAAGAATTATTTCAGTTTCATGATTATTTTTAAACTGTCATCTGAAAATGAATTACAAGTTTAGAGTTGAACACTTAGTAATACGCAAGCCCCTGCCCCCGCGGGCGCCGCGCAGCGCCGCGATGCGCCCCGTGTACTATTGATCTCCATTCATATTTTGTATTCGTTTGAAAATAAAGACTACATGCGTTTAATTTACATTACGTACATATTTGCATAACATTTTTAGATAGTCATAAAGTGAATTTAATGTTCACTGAGGCAAAGTAAACCGTTTTACATTTACATTCAATAATGGGGAATATTTACAGAATGTAAATTGAACTTTCGTTTTTGTTATGATCTCGCTTAAGCGTACGTGCCATATGATAGCTTTTAGAATGTAGTTAGGACGCTGTAGGGCTGTAGACGCGTGAGCCGGGAGGGTGCGCCGCGGCTTGTCGCGGCTCATGTATTTACATGTTGACATACAAGCTCGCACATAATATTTCCAAAAAGAAAATGGCGAGTAATTCCTAAAATATAACATGAAAAATGAAGTTTTGCCACATGTTTGTCCGTTTAGGAACACTTTACATGTAAGCTCTAAATGTGCAATTGTGTAGTAGTACTTAACTTATATAATATTACTGAGTAGTTTTGAATGAAATGTTGTTACTTCTAGTCATTTACTCTTTACAAAAGTATTCTTGTAAACGTAACTTGTCTTTACTGCATATTACTATCAAGTACATCGGCAAGCGCCAGGACGCCTGTTGCACTTGAACCTATACTGAATACAAGACTGTCAATTAATTTTTTGTTAATATTTTTTTATTTTGTATCTAAAATAGTTAATTGTATTCTTAAACATATTAGCACGTAACTTTAACTTGGTTAACAGATTACAAAATGTAACTTTAACTTGGGGATGTTGAACAGTTTTTAAAGATGAACGTCACCTTAACAAGCCATTTATTTTTAACTGAAAAAATAATTTGAATGTGTATATAACGTGGTAAGATATTGCAATGTTCGGTTTTGGGCAGCTAAATTAATTGCACACATTGCCTAGTGTAAACCCGTACCGTATACCGTATACCCGTAGGTAGTACCCGTCGTACAGCAGCGGGCCGCGCGTGTGTGTGTAATGATCTCGGATAGATTCGCATTTACACTAAACCTTCCGAGATTTAGTTCAATTAATAACGTTGATTTAAGTCTATTTCTACGGTTCCTAACTCTGTCCACCTGGGAATGTCTCGATAGGGTTTTTGCTACGATCCCGAGGATGCCGAGGCTCCAGTTCCAGTAAGTTGAAGTCAGCGTAATGATTTCCCGACACGTGTGATATATTCACTAAACTGGTGATAAGTTATTCGCCCAAATATATATCAAGTAGTGTAATAAACATTGCTTTCAAATAATGCAACACAATTAATTAGGACTAAACCAAAATGATTAATTTATTAATATAAGGTATTTGTTTATTGATGTCACGGCGGACATCTGATACAGACGTCAGTCTACCACTTGGAGCCGCGCGGCCCGCACAGGCTCGGGCGGCGCCCGCAGCGCAGCCGGACCTGGCCCGCACAGGCTCGGGCGGCGCCCGCAGTGCGCAGCCGGGCCTCTGTTTGACGAAGGGCTGCGGTGCCGCCATGTCTCAGTCCCCATGCTTTAGATTACAGACGGGATCGTTGTTTGATTGGTAATTACTTTGTCATATCTTGAAACAATGTTATTAATTGAAATGAATGCTAGGAAAGAGACCACGAAAACAAATACAAATTGTAATAACTTTTAAATGTATGTACAGAGCTCAAAGTATGGCTGCTGCGTGTTCGTCCTGACACTATCATAACATTTGCCACTTCAATAATACGAGGGGAGGTCCAAAAGTTCGCGGAATGAAAGGGAAGAAGCATGAAATAAAACCTTAAACTATTTTTCCTTTTCAATATATTCTCCCTTAACTCTAATACATTTTTCAAACCGTGTGTTTAACTTGTTTATACGCTCGAAATTTGTCTTGGGCGTTAAAATATGCAGAAATCGCCGACTTCACTTCATCGTTGTTAAATTAATTTCCACGTAGCTTTTTTTTCATTTTTGGAAATAAATATAGTCGCTGGGTACCCAGTGTGGACTACAGGGAGGAGCCGCACTTGTTCAGACCGCGGCGCCGGACGGCGGCCCGCGCAAGCCGCATGAGCACGGCCACGTTGTCGTGCAGAAGAAGCACACGTTTTGTCAGTTTTTCTCTTCTCTTTTCCTTGATAGTTTTTTTTATTGATCCAGTAAGGAAGCCGTGTACTCTCCCGTTATAAAAACACCACGTTCCTTATAATCGATTAAAAGAATACCTCAGTATCCCAAAAAACAGTTGCCATGATCTTTCCGGCCGACTGACATGCCTAAAATTTTTTAGGAGGGCTTGTACCCTTTTGGTGCCACTGTGTTGGTTCTTGCTTTGACTCAGGTTCATAATGGTGTACCCAAGTTTCATCACCAGTCACAATTTGGGCCATAACTTCTTCTTTTTTCTCCGCACAGCGCTCTAAAATCTCGCAAGAGCCGTCCATGCGCTCTCGTTTCCGGAACGGTTTGAGCATTCTTGGGCCCCATCTCGAACAGACCTTACTCAAGCCAAGATATTGCTGTAGGATGTTCAAAATGGTTGTTTCAGATACACTGTCTACTGTTTCTTTTTTAAACGGCCATCATCCAATACAAGTTTCTGTACTCTTTCGACAATTTCCTCGGTGGTTGCCTCAATCGGCCGTCCCGATCGAGGGTCGCCTTCAATTGACTCTCTTCCTTGTTTGAAAAGGCCGTGCCATTTATAAGTCATCACATAACGTAACATCGCTTGAAAAATGGTTTGAGGTGCTTTTTTTTGTTTAGTGAGGAACTTTATGACGGAACGATGATCAATTTTTTCCATAGTGGCTAGTTTCTTCCCGATTTACTTGCTTTGTGTACTATCGTTGATAACTCGGAAGATGTTGAACCGATTCGGCTGCAATTTGGTATGTACAGCGACAATGAGTCACTCAATTAGTAACTACATTGCTGAGTATCCCCTCCCCCGCCGACCCCGCCATTCCGCCAACTTTTTGACCTCCCCTCGTAAGTACAAAATTTGACTAAAATGTTACATTTCGTATCAGAATGATATTGCTTTAGTGTTCGGCATCATGGCATCATGGCACACTGTATCAGATAAAAGATGTGTCATTACAGGGATAGGGAACTGAACACGGCGTGTAGCTGCAGGTGTGGTGAGTGGTGTGTGGTGGGTGTGTCTTGTAGCATAGTGTTGGATAGATGAAAGACAACTGGAACGAGTACTGAATTAAAGACTGAAGCTGTGAGTGTCGGGAGGCGGCGGCGGAGCGGCCGTGCGGGCTGCCCTGCGCGCTGCCAGCTAAGTGACTAGCGTCTGAGTCGAGCGCACACGTACACATGTACTTGTGTACAATGAATCTATTGCGGTTGAGAAACTGTTTCTGGGTGTTGGTGCATCTTTATTCAAGATCATCGGCTTGTACGAGTGGGGAATTAATCTAGACCTAAATCTAATCTAAAACCTAGATCCTAAATGAATCGAGCTAAGATTCTAAGCCGGCTCAGTGTTTGTATTTAGCTTTTGGTGTGTATGTATGTATGTATGGAGCGACCCTTACCGCAAGCATAGCTTGAAAGTGAAAATGGGATGAATCTAATAAATAAGAGTAGTTTTGTATTTAAAACAAAATAACGTCATGCACAAGAATACCGCAGCACTCCTCTATCGACACCAGTTTTATAATGCAAAATATTCATTTTTTTTAAATTGGAAAAATGCCCATTTTTAATTATCTTTGTTTGGATTGAAACAATTAAATGGCAGTGAGTAAATGAAAGTACATATATGTGTTCGAAACTGTTGGACAAGTTATTGCTGCAAAAGTTTTAAAAATATTGAAAAAAGAAAACAAGTTTAGTAGTATGCAAGTTGAAAATAGTGTTTTGTGCACGAGGTGTAGTTCTGTTGTACTCCGTGCGTGTATGCGTTGTGGCGTAGGTAGGGTTGAGGTTTTGTAATTTATTTTTATGAACACCGTACTTTTTATATGATCTTTGTACATCCTATTCTTGTATTAAATATATTGTTAGTGTAGTTGTGTGAGCTGCCGCTGGGTCCGCCGCGGCTGGTGCTGCTGACGCCTTTGTATCCATTTGAATCATTTCCACTTGTCTTTTAATATAATGTGCAATGTTTATTTTTTATTGTTATTATATAAATATTGCAAGCTAGTTAAATAGAGTTTTGTAAAGTAGAAAGTGTAACTCGGCCAAGACCTTCCCATTAACATTTATAAATATATTATATGAAGTATTCAAAATTGACATCGACATACTCATCACATGTGGATGGGTGCAGTGCAGTGGTTATTGAACTAATTGAATGTGAATGCAGAGTCGTCCGCGACATCAGGTGCTGGCGCTGACGCAGCTGTAGCAGCTGTATTCTTACGAGCAGGGATTTAGTGTTTATGAAGCGTCTATAGATCGCTCTTTAAATGAAATTTAAAAATATTGTGTAAACTTCAAAGTTGAAAAGATTTCTGAAATCTTTTGTGGAATACCTTGCTATCTTGAAAATTATATTGTGGTTAACATTACATTTGGTGCTGGGCCCCCGTTGGCGCGGGTTCCGAGTTATTAACGTTGATTGTTAAACTTATGTATATTCTATTCGAATAAAGCCTGCCCTGAGAAGTTCATTGGGCAGGCGTTCGTTAGTTGGACAAATCGGGAAATGGATTCTACTCAACAGTTTGGTGTTCTCGTATATTTCGAGTAATTAAATAAATACTTGTCCACTTTCACAGCTGTATTAGAATTCCATGTATGGAAATAGAATCTAGAACGTTCCAAATGTTGGACGGGCACTTGGTTTCTATTCGCGATGTGCACTTGAACTGACCGCTATTTCTCAACCAGTGTTCGGCGTAGATGGCGCTGTCGTCTTCAACTTGCCAATATAAAATACTACGGAAATGTATTAAAGTTGGACCGTTTTTCCTATAGTGTGCTAAACTATAATTATGTATGGTAATATAGTAATGTATAGTATGGTGCAGTAACGCGGCTGCGCCCGAGGGCGGGCGGAGGATGTGCGGGAATGCTTCATTTATGCTACGCGAATGTTTCATGTTTTAGACAACACTTATTTAACCTGCAGTGGCAATCAATTTGTTTTTCATTATGGAAATCTGAATCTCAAGCCACTGTGTTTTGTACGTGTTTGTGCTGTAAAAATATGCAAATACGATTTTAATTGAACCAGTCCACCGACGATCAGTAAACCGCCTTTAGGAAACTCACGTAAATCAAAGTGAAGACGAGGCAGATTGTCTGTAACTATTGAAAAAGAAATTAGATTTTCTTTCCGTGGGTACCTATTTCTTTCAAGTGGTCATTGACTTTTGGTAATTCTTTACTCTAAACATCCATCACTCGCACGGCTTTAAAGGTTCTATATATGTATATATTTTGGGATGGCGTAAGGCCTTTTGGGAGTCTTGCCAATGACAAGCAAGAAGACCCTAAGATAGTAAACATTTTAATAATCGCAAGCCGCAGCCGCAAGCCGCGTTACTCTGCCAGTATTGTGGGGGTGTTCTGCACGAACTAGAGATGTGCCCATGATGTATGTTCAACGTTGCTCGGTGTGTAGACGATGTCTTGTACACCCGCCCCCGCCCCCGCCCCCGCCAGCGTCCCTGCGCACGTTGCAGTACGTACGTGCACTCTCAAATTAGTGTTAAGTGTTTAGAGGACTGTCTATTCATTTTGAGTTTGAATTGCACTGAAATTTATATTATTTTATATTTTGGTGTATATAGTGGTTAGCAAACCTAACTGCTAATCGGGAGATAGAACAACTGTTGTGCGATGAGCATTGTATTGTTATCTATACAAGTATGTATGTGTATCAGTTGTCTGGTTACTATAGCTCAGTCTCTGTCTATTCGGGATCAGCGGGCTGTCGTTGTGAAGGCGACCTGCGCGCAGAGCACCGGTGAGGATAGCTGCGGGTTGACGCGACGCCCGCGTCCATTGTTTATTACAACATACTATTGTAAAATCTCTTTTTCACCGTTGTTATTAAGTTTTGAGCTACACAGAGCCTATTACCACGTGGCAACAAAATATTTAGTGAATAAAAATAGACAACATGCACGCAACAGAGACCGCTGTATATGAATTTTAGTGCAATTTATACGTTTGGGTGCTGCTAGACCGAAAGCTAACAATTCATGAATAAATGAGCAATGATCGGTTGACGATCGAGGATGTTGGAGAATGAGCCTCACACATGTCACTAGCTTCCTGCTTGCGGCCGGTCGCCGCGCTGCATGCGCGGTGGATCCCGGCAACTTGCATTAGTTAGCTTCCGGCGCGCGGCACCCAGCCGCCACTTTTGTAATGTTAATGTACTCTGTGGACTAATGGGTAACTGAATGTAGTATTTTTGACGGCCTAAGAGCCCCTCGTTTAATCCTGTATTTTGAATCACTGGTCAATGGTTTATGTGTCCAATAAATGTTTTAATAGCAAACATTTGGCCGTTTTATTTATGTTGAATCGTTTCATATGAAAGAGTCATAATGAATAAATGAATCTGTTAATATATTGATGCTTTTGTATATGACGTAGCGCGAGTTTCAATCGCGTAATTAAACTTTACCATTCCTTTAGGTCTTTCAATACAAAGGACCCTGAAATATACATACCGGGTGTACCTAATCGTTAAGCGTGCACAGAAGATTATTCCGTAACTAAGTATTACAGATATCAAAAAAGTTTAAATTGATATCGAAAGTACTTTACCTAATGAGTAAAATGACAATAACAACTTTTTAAAAATAAAACGAGAAATATCCAAAAATTTTACATTAAACACTCCCACTGCCAAAGGTACTT
>DWNH01000193.1:0-17914 GCA_018249895.1 Tiana niger
TTAAAAAAATCTGTTATAATTACATCACACACTCTGCAGCGCAGCTTTAGCTAGTGAGCCCACTTCAAAATGCACACACAAATGCTTCAAAAAGTTCTTATTTTAATGATACCAAATCCGAATAAAATAAATTGATAGCGTTAGTAATCCCTATAAAATGATGTTAAAATAAGACCTCATATCCAATAGGCTACCACTTCTCATAAAATATGTAGGCGCCAACTTTTTTCTATTATTACGTGCTTCGCCTCGCCGCGTCGCGTATCAAATGAAATATTGAATTAATGCCGTCGTCCGGAATGTTTAACCAGTCGAGGATTAATATATAATCCACCATTTATATTTTAGGAACCATTGCATACTTATTAACTTAATTTATGTGACAAATTTTGATTTGACTAGCTTTTACCTGTGGCTTGTGTGTGTAACAAACATACAAACTTTCACATTTATAATATTATAAGAATTGATTGAAATTATTGAGATTTCATTAAAATTTATAAATTATTAGAATTTTATGCTTTGTATAGTCTTGCCCGCTTGACCTTGGTCGGCGTTGTGTACGTCATTACTGAGACAGGAGTCGTGCCCAACAGTGGGATAGCAAAATTAGTAGTTTTTATTCTTTAATTAATAATTATTTTCAATATTATTCAATATAATTTAATGCATATTATGAAAATGTATATTTTGATTTATTCATTTTGAATTTAATTGATTCTTAAGGTATCTGGTCCCACCAGTGTAATTTTAAAATAGTATATTAAAAACATGTCTCTATTCTTTGTACCTATATCAAATGTTATTAAGACAGTACCTACTAGTAGCAATATTAAACCATAACAAAAACGAAAGAAACTAATATTGTTACATTGAAATAAAAACTAGCAGAGTTTAGACCTAGGGGAATTCAATCTAAGCAAAACCTTGACGAGTTTCAACTTCAATACCGAATCAATACTGCATTCTACTGTTTGTACAAGATATTGGTATTAAGAAAAGCTAGTTATTTCTATAATAACTCTTAATTACGTTACTTATAATAGTGTTAGCAAACTTGTACCTACATTGTTTAATATGTTTAATATCTACATTGTTTAATAGGTGTATAGAATCAAATACAGCCAGCTAAAGAGCCAAACATTTTACAAATACATCAACTTAAGCCGTGTCTGCAGTCAGTGTCTCCATATAACTAGAGGCAAATACGGTATAGATACTAACATAGTTTTTAGAGTATGTTGTATGTAACAAATTAATTCTCGCTTTTTACTAAAAAATCTTTTTTTTTTAAACTTATTTGGCGTTTAGCTCTATTTGATTCTAATCACCACATTATGGAAGTAAATGGAAGTTCATATTTCTACGAAAGCGTATTTTTGTTGTTTTTTTTTAACTATATTTTAACCGATGTTTGGTTCTTCTTTTACAGATGCTGCATCAGTATGGTTCACCTTACTACCCTTCGGATCTTTGCTACGGACGATATTACAGGCCGCCAGGGTCGTATCATATGCCACCAGCACAAGCTGATGCCCAGGTACCAAATGCTGCATTCTTACCTGGTAGTTCTAAATAATAAAATAATGACGGAACATTTAAATAATAGTCCAATTGGAAATGTTCAAGGTTCTAAATTCGATTCCCCGCAGAAGCTCATTTATTTATGTCAATATTTTTCTTAAATATATACGTGAACTACTTTAACTTTTTAGTTTTTATATTTAATATTTCGTTTTCACCGCTTCCAGAAATGTCAAAACCTTATTTTATTATATAGCCTCATTTTATTTAGTTATATAATAATTTTCTACTAAGCTTATTGATAAGCTTTACCGGCGGATAAACGTATTCGGCCTAGCCATGCCATTTACCGGAGTGAAAAGTATTCTGTGTTAATCCAGGTTATGAAGTATCCGTATACCATCCAAATCGATCCAGCCGTTTTTGCGTGATTGAGTAACCATCCAAACATGCAAACATGGGTAGGCCGCTGACCGGGGAAGTACCACTTAACACCAGTTGGCCTGCATGCTCGTTTGCTGCTTTTACTCAATAAAAAGAAACACGACAATTTATTATGTTGAATTACTCGCGTATTTCTCATATTACTAAATATAATTATATATTTAGTTATATAACAAATATGTTATATAACTATACAATTAGTGAAAAAAAAAATCGATCGTCATTTCGAACGACAATGAAAGCAATGGAATAATAGTACTTTTACACAATGATGCAGAAAACATTTAAATGAGCACAACGAAATGCGCATATTCAGTGAATATTTAATCCTTGACGTAATTCATTTAAACATTCACGTAATTAAAATTTTTTCGTTCACTTTAAATTGTATCGTGCCACTTTAATTTTCCAAGTTTCCTTCCAATTGTAAGTGATGAACAGATGTTAATATGCTAACATCTTAACTTAATACTACCATTATATGTATATTTGTAAACTCCGAAAAGATACTTGTATTTATATACTTGTAGTAAAGTTTTTTATGGATTTAGTGTAAAATAAATTGCTTTTCGGTAGCATTGTGTGTAACGGTAGTACTTCTCCGGGCGGCGAAAATACCACCTTTTAAAACGTCATTAGTTCATCTCGTCCAGGGATTCCCAAACTAGACCCCCGTTTTCTAAATGAACTTTAAAAATCTCTAGTTCTCCAGTAATTTGAAAACTTCGCGGTTATCGTGTATGTCGATATCGAAGGCGTCGATAAGTCACTTTGGGAATCACTGATGTAGTCGTTAAATGTGTTGTAAACAATTAATTTATTCTAATTTTTAATCTGAACTGTTCTTCGCGAGTGTGTTAACGAGCGTCGTGCCGTGGCTGTGACATTAACATACAAATAGGCCACATTTTTGCATCCCGTCGTTACAGCCAGCAATCAGACCATGCAGCCAGTTCTTCTAATGCCGTCATTATATGCGTTTTACATGTCGTTTACAATCTCCGCTGAGATCTTAATGTAAATAGGCACGACGAAACACTATAATAAACCAATAGGACCATTCCAACGGAGAGAAAACCTTTCTCACAAAAAATACCATAGAGTAGCAAAAAAATTATTATATTTTTAAAGGGATTTCAGAAAATGGCGGTAGTTGCCAAGTTTTCTTAGATGCAGGATTTTTGCAGTTCTTTAATATCATAGAGATTTCAGAGATCCAATTAATAAATTTTACATAATTATTTTGCAAAATTATTTTGCCAAAGCATTAGGTATACAATTCGATACAAGTTAATATTTCGGTTAACAAGAAGTTGTAGTTAACTTGAAAAACATATTGCTTTTATAGGTGTTGTTCCAATAAATAGATAATTAGAGTACATCACTCATCATCAACCCATCATTGTCCCATTGCTGGGCACGGGTCTCTGATGAGAAGGATTTAGGCCATAGTCCATCACTCTGGCCAAGTGCGGGTTGGTGGTTTTCACTTGCCTTTCGAGAACGTTTTGGAGATCTCTCAGGCATGCAGTTTCCTCACAATGTTTTCCTTCACCAAAGAGCAAATGATCATTTATAATACAGAAAACAATAAGAAGTGCGTGCGGAGATGGAACCCGGACCCACCGGAGCGGTAGGCCGAAATTGAACCACTAGGCTATAACTGCTCAGTACACCACTACAAGGGTTTAATGTTTATGTTTCCATGTGTGACCTTAAATTTGTTTTAGATGGTCGGCGTGGGCAGTGAGCCATACCCGCCACCGCAATACTACGGCACCCCGCCGTGTTACCAACATTCACCACAAAGAATACCATACGTAGGTCAGTATACGAATCCACAAACCATTTGAATATCTTTCCGTACTTATATCACAATAACAACTGGCCTCGAGTCGTGGTCTAGTGGTTAGAGAACCTGACTGCTAAACGGGAGGTCGTGGGTTCGATTCCCACCCAGGACAAATGTTTGTGAGCATGAGCAAATGAGCATGAATATTTGTACTGTGTTTGGGTGTAAAAAAAATCTACTTAAGTATCTATTTAAAAATATTTACGTATGTTTTATCAGTTGTCTGGTTACCATAGCACAGGCTCTGTCTAATTTGGGATCAGTTATTTGTGAGTTGTCCCAAGAAGAGAATCGTTTTCTGTTTCCTCACGTACATCGCATTAATTACATTTAATAACAAATGTAAAAACAAGAATTCATGTAATATTTTTTGTGTTTTTTTATTTTGAAATCAATGCAATTGCTTTGACCTACAATTTTATATTTAAAGAAATAATAAAATGGAAATAATATGTCTAATAAATTTCTTTGTTACACCTTGCTACAGAGTACCGCGGATGCCCGTGCCCATTGAACGCGTGTCCAAAAAACGTCCTTATTGGGCCCGCTACTGGTAAAGCCCCTACCGGTGGCGGCCCAGCGGACGTTCCCTCAGCCCTCGCGCCGCCCGGGGGCGCCTTCCGAGCGAAGGTGCGGGTGTGCGCTCTCGACTCCGCCGCCGATACACATGGCAACGGCAAGGTGTGTAACATACATTTTACAATACAATACAGCAGAATTACAATTATTTTTATACTTTGCGTACACAGCAAACATCAAACTACAATAAATCAGTTTCACTTTTCACCAGGTAATACGCGTTTTGACTGTTAGTACGAAGTTGCCGATATCACATTGAACTTGGTCTTATTTATATAATGTATTTATATTCCATACAATGATTATACTTTATTAGAAATCACCCCTCATAACCTTATAGAGTTCAAACTTGTCGGAAGCTAGAAACTAATAAATAGATTAAATGGAATGTACCGATGGAAATATACCAAAACAACATATAATTATTTTTCTGTTACTCAAATGAACAGAAAATTATTTTATTAATCTACTTCATAGGCGACGAATAAAAATTATTTGTTATGTGACATTAGTTTCAACAATATCACGGCCAGGAATCTCAAGTTAATTTGAGCAAGTTAACATCTTTGAACAGATAGATTTGTGATGAGTGTATTCCACTCATCATAAACGAACATCGCGACAATGCATTCAGCGTCTCAAACACTCTGTTATAAAATAACACCAGCGCTTGTTTATTTGTGTAGAGCTTTAATCAACGTTCGCTTAAGTAATCCGGCGAAATACATATATTTATTCTAACTACGAGATTATAAAGTTGAGCTCGGCAAAAACCATTATGACTTTGACGAACGTTACTCTGAGGTGAATTAGAAGAATATTTTAAGATGACAACCAACGCGAAAACCAATCTAGAATTCAATAGGAAACCGTATACTCCAGATAATATTGTTATATACGACTTTATGTTTATTTAAATCATATCATATTTTTTCTTTCAGGATCCACCGTTAGAACCAGAACCTCCGGCGGCGGCAAACGCGCCGCATCCTTGCCCATTGCCTACCATCGGCGGAGCGTCACCGAAACGCGAGTTGTTCGATCGCGACAACTTGCGGCTAGCTGGCGACGTGCCGGGACCGGTCGAAGCACTGGGACCGCCTTCACCAGCGCGCGGTTCCGCCGGAGTGTGCACTCCACAACCTCCTCCCGTCGCACCGCGGCGAGCGCGTCTTGGAAAGGCGATGGCGAGGCGATCTCTGGCAGGCGATGACACTGGTCTACTCCTAACAGTACCCCAACCACCGCCTGCACTGCACAGCGATGCGGATGATGATGTCCTCGCAATATCTCCACCAATTTGTGCACCTATCGACTTGTCTTCATCTGACGAACGTTCTACCCCCCTCGTTGATGTCAAGAAGGAGAACGAGGGTCCTACCTATGCCACGCCTAGAAAGGCAGACGCACAAGCTCTTAAAGAGCATAATTCTACTACGGCGTTATTAGACGTACCCGACAGCACAGATGCAGCTAAGGCCGTCAAAAGAAGATATTCGAGACCAAAATTAGAAATAGAAATGAAGGATGTTCAATTAGAAGACGTATGTAAGACTAACGGAATCGGAGAACATGTAAAATTACAAAAACGGAGAAAAGTTTCCGGTGATCAGACAGACATCGCAAGAACGGAAGCTGCTCCGAAAGAAACTAGAAAAAAGACCGTACAAAGTACAAAAAGAACACCTAGAACACCTAACACTGAAAAGAAAGTTAATAAACGAAAATCTGACCCAGCTGAAAATGGCCCAAAGGCAAAAAAAGCTTTGGTAAAACCTACTAGTGATGAAGAGCAGCGTCTTACAAATATACCTGTAGTGGCTGATGATCCAATAGTTACTAAACCGAAGACTAAAAGTGCCCTATTACTTGATAATCTCATTCGAAAAAATAGCATCGATAGGACTGATGCTAAAGACATAGATACTGAACTCAATCCTGCAATATTATTTTTACCATCAAACGAAAACGTGGTACAAAATGGTGCAAAGAAAACTCTAAATATCAATAACAATATTGTAGAAAACAACACTACAGTAAACGGAGTACGGCCTAAAACAATTGCCGCCGTAAGTCAGCATATAGAAAAGAAGCTAGCATTTAAAAATGCTTGCAAAGTAGAAAAGATTGACTCCAAGATAACACACAGTTTAAAATCAGTATTAAAGACACCCACCGAACCCACAAACTTCAAAGAAGAGCCTAAATGCAAAGTGCCAACGAGTGATAAACTTTTAGTTGATATTAAAAGTGCTATTCCTATTGACAAAAGTGATATAAAGCCTATTGACGTATCTAAAGAAAAGTGTGATCCAGAGAACTGTAATAATGTAGACATTAGGAAAACGAGTGTCGTTATCGAGAATGAATTGAAAACTACTAAAAACATTCTAAAGCCTAAATCATTATTAATTGTATCTGAAGAACAAAAGCCTAGCATGGAAAAGCCCGAAGAATCTCAATGTGCATCAAACAAAATAGCGGTAACTGAAGACAGTATGAATAAAGTAACTCCAAAGAACATCGATAATAAGTTAGCAGAACCAATCAAGTGCGACTTAATACTAAATCAAACCAATGTAACCAACAACAAAAATGGAGAGTGTAAAGGAAAGAATGTGGAGAAATTGGTCAAATTATTAGTTTCCAAGAAACAAACCAAAACGACAGAGGAAGAAACCTCGCAAATAAAAGAAATAGAAAAACCAACGTTACCAGAAACGAGAGTCGAGAAACCATTAAAGAGGTGTAAACTGGGCGGCGAGAAGAACGGAGAAATGAAAGGGAAAAATGGCGAAAAAGCGCCTAAGCTATTAGTTACAAAGAAGACTGTTCTAAAAACAAATGAGGCATCGTTGGTAGTTGAAGAGGCGTGTGCAACTCCTCCGCCGACTTGTGGGCGGGGGGCGAAGCGGCGTAATGTAGGGCGGAGAGTGCGAAGGGCGGCCGCCCCGTTGACCCCGCCGGTGTTACAGCCCCGGGCCACCCCTCGGTGGAGCAACGGCTGGACCTGGGATGGAGAGCACTATATTTCTAAAGTCTACCTCAATGTAAGCGACAAGTAACAAATATAATTTGAATACCTGTATGGTGTAGTAGATACCATACCAGTCCACTATTCGAAGGGTCCTGGGTTCGATTCCCAGCGGGGTAATAGTTTTAATGATGAATTTAGATTTTTTTTTTCTGTTTGGGTGTTTACACTTTACAATTACAATTATTGTCTTTGTGTGTATCCATGGTACCTACGACACGGGGAATGCTAGTGTGAGACTATGAGTGTAAAGCGTTATTAAAAAAAATTAATTAAAATGAATATCATAAAGGTAGCACTTATGTACGTAATATTTGACTTCGTATTTTTTAGAGACGTGTTAGGACTTATTTTTCTACAGCGTGATAAAAATTATAGTGGTTACAAATCATACCATATTACTATTATTACTTTTATTATTATATTATTAATATTCGTTATATGTATAACGAATACTATACTTATAACCTCTTCTCTTCAATCGATGTAGCCTGAAATAATAAACAACTATTCTCCTGTTTAAAAACTTTAAAAAGTAGTGCATCAGTTTACGTGTACGTTCGTTATCAGAACGACCCGCGCCTAGACCGCACGGCGCGGTGCTGGCCGCGGATGACGCACGCCAGCGGCGACCGCGTGGCGCGCGGCGATAGCGTACTGCTGCGCGCTTCTGTCACACGCGCGCAGCCTTTCGTCGCGCGCATTGCTAGCCTTTGGGAGAACCCTGATGACGGTAATTATTTTGAGTCTTAAAAATAGTTGAGCGACGATCGCGTGGCGCGTGGCGCCTGCGTACTGCTGCGCCGCCTTCTTAACCCGCACGCAGCATTTCGTCGCGTGCTTCGCCAGCCTTTAGGAAAACTCCGGTGTAACTCCGCCAATCTCAAATAAGTGTTGAAAAAGTTTCGTCAATTGGGGGATCTCAAAAATTGTAACTGCACTGCAGATCTTATCATGTGTTACTTTTACTACGGATTTTTCCAAATGAGCTGGATTGTATATCTTAATAGCATCTTCCAATATATCTGTCAATAAATCTCCAACAGCCAATAAAGCTGTGCCTACACATGATTCTAGGAGAGATGATGGTGTCCCTAGTGTGGTACTACCGGCCGGAGCACACTCAGATCGGCCGCCAGGCCGAAGACGCGCCCGACGAGGTGTTCGCGTCGCGACACCGTGACGCTAATTCCGTCGCCTGCATAGAGGACAAATGTTACGTGGTCACATTCAATGAGTACTGCCGGTGAGTACTGTCTCCCAACGACCTGATATTATTATTTTAATCCCAACAGTTAACGTTAATTCAAAGCCATAAGAGGAGTAGAAACTCAATTAATAACTTTTCGCTTTTCGCTTTGCGCTTTCACTACAGTTTACAGTAATAGGTATATTCTTTATCGTCTAATAAATTTGAACTAGTGTTTTGGTAGACAAGTAGGTTCGCTGACCACGGAAGTACTTGTGATTGCTGGAGAACGCTAAATACGAGGCGACTATCTTAGTCCTTAGGTAGCAACACATCAATCTATATATAAATAAGACTACGGTACCTATTGCCTAAGATTGAATATGGATGTCTATGGGTAGCAAAGATAACTTAACACCAGATGACCTACATATATGCTCCTTATCTATTTTTTTTCCATAAAAAAGAGGAGACGTAAATAGCTCGGTAATAGCACTGAGAAGCTGCTGCTGTTTCAGTGGATTGCTCTAATAGTCTGTTGTGCGCACAGGTTCCGCAAGCGGCTAAAGGCGGCGGAGGAGGGCGTAGTGCCGTCGTCGCCGGTGCCCCCGCCCACCGCCGCCGACGCGCCGCTAGCGAACCTGCGCGTCCCGCGCGCCGTCTCCCCCGATCTCGTCCTCTTCTGCCGCAGGATCTACGACTTCCGCTCCAAGAAGGTCATACGCCCACCCAAATGACATTGGTATCCACGACCCAAACCCAAACCCAGACCTCGGCCTCGACCTGGACCCTGACACGGTAGCGTTTCAAATCCTTATTAGTACAAAGAACCACTTCCCGACACAAACGTAGATTGTGTGACCTTTCGCCGTTAGTGACGCTACGTTTATTATTATTTATAATTATTTGTGTTGCGTCGTTCGGTTGCGTTGCTTGTATTGTGATTTGTCGTAGATGATGTCTCGTGTGTTTAGCCCCCTCGGTTCCACGATTAATCATGAGTATAAACAATTTTTCAAAGGATGCCTTTTATATTAATAAGTAGTTGTAAGTAAGTGGATCATGATGAATATGCATAATTGTGAATAGCAATATGGTTTATTTTGCTTTAGGATCTCCCGTGTCCTATTTATTCTCACTTCTCTAGTAGTATTGATTTAAGTATGTGTGTGATGTCACATTTAATTTTATTTGGCTATTCGAAAGGCATTTATATGGTTATGATAAATTTCTATTTAATTGTATTGTTATTACTTATAGTTTGTTCTGAAAGTATACGTTATGGTAGTTTCTGACGACTTTTTTTAATACAAAATTCTTTTGTACGCGCGAATATGTCAAAATTATGTTATATTCTTTGTTTTCGTTAATTAACTTAAAAACTAATTAATTTCAAAACATGGAAAGATTATGGATATATCTAATATATTGTGGATAACAGAAGGTGAATTCAGCTTTTTATACAGACTATTTGGAGAAAGTAGTAAATGTTTATTTACAATAATGTAAACTTATAAATATTGTCTAATTCCAAAATCCTTTAGCTCCATCCATAGTGCTTTTTCGTAACTAGATGTATGTGTAATAAAGTTATTACAAATTTTTAGGATGGACTTTACATAGTAGATCAAGGTGAACTTTACCTTTCTATTTGTCGTACTTCTCGAATTAAGAACAACTTTCGATGTTTGTGTAAAAAGCTTGTAGCTTATGAACTTCCTGCAATTTTTTTACTCTGTAATATCCATTGTAAGTTTTGTAACATCTATACAACTAAAGAAATTGTCTCTAGTATAGCTACAAAGGAATTGATTTAAATCGCTTATTGGCCCGTAAGGTGATTTTTTCAAAAATTAGTTAAAGCATGCAAATATGTGAAAATTCCGTTTTTATTAATTGCACTGTATTCATTATTTTTCGAAGACTGAATTTCGTGGAAAGCACGTAAAAGTATCCAAAAATCAATATTTACGCAACTTTTAACTTGAAATAAATCGCAATATTTTGTTCAACTTCAACCAATATTTTACATTATTGGAAAATAACAATTGGGAACACTTAAACATATTTTAACGTAATATTAGTGCATAGATGTAACAAAAACACTTGTGTGTTAAATAAAGAGAATATTGTACGACTATTATAGTGAAATCTCTTTATCATTAGAGATTAATGTCCAAATACACAATCGCATCCTCACCTTGAAAACGGCGAAAAGTTTTTATTTTATTCAAATGTCCAAAATATTTCATTCATTCCATACATTCTTATATTAAGTAATGAATTAATTTGAGTGGTCACCTACTTAATGTTATACATAAAAATTCGACGATAGACAACCTTTTCCCTAATCAAACGGCCGCATTTGTGTATTTGGCCGGTAATTTTTATGTAGTATGGAATATACAAATAAAGAATATATTTAACGTTGTACTTCCCGCGTGGATGGTTATAAAAGGGCATTTATACGTTTGCAATTTGTGTAGATACTTACTTTCATTTTTTCTATTTCCTACTACTCGTGTCTTTGTAATGTTGTTGGCTATCTTTCGGTTAATGTTATTTTTTATGTTGTAAATATTCCTATTTTATTAGTAATACTTCCAAAATTTGTTATCCTTCCAGTGAGATTACCCAGTCATTTTAGGAAATCATGTTCGACTAATATTTAAATTTTTTTTTACTTGCCAAAAATATCAGGTAAGGATATTTGGGATCTTTAAAATCAATTGAATTTTATATACTTGTTTATTTTTTAAACTACTTATCATCACAATCTCACTGGTTGTCTATTCCAAAGCTTAAGTTTTCTATTTATACTTCTTTTCACTGCTTTATGCCAAAAAAATTAGCTGGAAAATATATTACTCAGTAACATTGTAATACCTACCAATCTCTTTTCTATTTAGGTTACAAGTGTCGTGGATTGTGTAGCTGACAACACCATCATGATTAGATATTATATATTACAATAACTTCATAATATACTTAGTTCTCTTTACATATTCTAGTTTTTATTTTACATTTTTTAAATATCTGAGAAAGAAAAAGTAGTTCCACAAATTTTTTATTAAGTACATGTAGTTTTTTCCTAGATTACATCTCTTACACAATCCACAGGCATTGTTACTCATTATTAATTAATTATAGATTAATGAGTAAATTCCATAATAATAACTATATGCTATAAGTGAGCTCTCCCTTGCTTGTAGTTGGATTGTTTTAATAATGAATGTTACCTGGTAATTTGCAGTTGCAACCTTCTTATAGTCAATGATGATTTTTAGCATTAGGTTTACGAATAAGGAAAATACCTTGTTTTTATTATTTATTTGTTTCAATGGAAATTATATAGGTATATTTTTATTATTGTAACCTACATAGTTACGTTGGCTGTAATTTAATATTGATGTAAAATTAATATATGTATTTTTATTTCAGACTGTCTTTTATTTCATTTTACTTTGCCCAGAGATTATTTTACGTATCTCTATATGGCTTTTCCTTCTTTATTCCTAATAACGAACAAGAAAACTTTATTTAAGTACTAATTAGGTACAAATTTTCGACCTACGACAGTAATTCTATTGGTGGCATGGCAGCCTTAGGTTAACTCCCAAAAATTAATCAATCACTACCAAGATACCTACCTACATTTTAAATTGAAAGGTTGGCTGTCATTTAATAAATTTGACATAAATAACTTAACCCCAAGTAGGGTTGCCAAAATTGATTTTTCTGTATTATACTGTATTTTTGAAAAAAAAACTATAAAAAAACAAGAAAAATAGTATTTTAGTAGGGAAGAATAAAAAATTGCGTTCCGTCTTTTTTTTATATATTTCATAAGCTTTATGAAGCGTATACTGATAGTTACAGATAGTCCAAGGGGTTATGGATTATGGATGCCGACGACAGTATTGCGCATGCATGATCGTATGCCACCGGCTGCCCCTCCTTGGCTTACGCGGTCTCCCTTCCTCTTCTGCGACATCACCTCCTCGCAGGAGAGGGTCATCGCCCTTCAAGATTTCTCGCTGTCCACCACGGATCTGACCATGGCGCAAAGCGGGAGATCGCTTCCCATTACTGCGACCAGCGCGGCGGCTAACTCGTCCACCTCAGACATCCAGCCAAATGCAGCTATGCTCTCCCCACTAGTTGCTCCGTGCCCATTAAAACTATAAAAAAAAACAAATAAAACACTGGAACAGTACTTAACCCATTTATTAACAATTATTGGAATAATAGTCATCACCATGGTAAATGTATGGACTTTTTAACATATAGGATTTAACACATTTATTTATTCCTTCATATTAACGCGTCAACAATATCTACAATTATATTAAAACAAAAACCACCACAATACCATTCGAAATTTGGCTTATTTATAGATACAAATTATTTTTTATTACATTTTCTGCGAGATTGGGGCATGATTAGACAGATACATATAATGCAAATTAAGCCTTCTAAACAAATATTGACATACCAATTTCATTATTTTAAGATGGATACAAATATCAAATTAGAATAAAAGCTATTAAAGACAATAGTTTTCATAACTAATTTTCTCTCTTTAGAGTTCAATTTTAAGAATCTCATTTATTACACTCACCCGTCTTACTCTCTATTTAACTTCAGTACTAGGCTCAGCAGTGATCCAGTCAATAATTACTTACTTGGTTTTGTTGGAAAAATATCGCGAGTATCGCATTCAATTTCAACATTGCGATATGCTTCAGATTGATTTAACTATACGATAGGCTTCAGCGCCCGCACTTGCACAAAGAACCACTCGTATGTATATAAATCGTTCAGAACCATTACAGTATTATTACGGTAGTATGTTAATGTAATAACAGTTATAAAAATTGACAGTCTTAATGTTCAGGTCAGGTGCCTTTCAACTTTCTAAAATATAATTTATGGTAGTTCATATTGTATCTACCAGAGGCGTAACTAGTGTGGACCAAGAAGCCGTGGGCGCCAATCAATTATATCAGTGTTACTGCAACCTACTACCATTCAAACTTTTATCATTACTTATTTTGGCAGAGATACCTACTATTTAAATGATTTTTATAAGATGAAACATCTCATAAAGTTAAGTAAAAAAAGAAAATTATATGGATTAAAGATCCAAAATATTCACACAGCGGGGACAAACAAGAATTATAGCAAAACTGTCAATACCGCACGCGCCTGCAGCGCCTTAACCCCCTTTGATGCGTGCCCTAATCGGCATTCTCCATTGGTACGCCCCTGGTATCTACTTGTTTTTAACCTAAAGCATTTTTTTGTCAAATCTGACTGACACTGTTTTCTTACTACGAGTTTAAATACTCAAGCTTTATAATATCGTCAAAACCAATCCCACCCGATAAGTCCCAAACTTTCTAGAAACATCCAGTTCGGCGTTGAATACATATAGATTCTGCAATCTACATAACAGGTTCATATAAGTCATCGCGCTATTGCTCACGTGAATTACGAAATATTCGTGCCAGCTACAGCAGTCTATGGAATACTTTAGAAAGAAATAATTAATTTCTCGATGCCGATACCGATGTTTTGAAAAGACAGAAGACGTCGTAATAGGTTCCCCGCAAATTCAGAAAATGCGATAAACAGCGAATATCGAGCGATATCGAAACCGAAGAAATGACTTCTATCACGGGAATAGGTTAGCTAAGCGTTGTTACATCATGTATGTATGTATGTAGGCCATCCAATAAAGTTATCGTCGAACGTCACTGGTATTTTATTCGAACTGTTTTTCCCTCCGAAAGTTAATCTCAAAAGCTTTTTGTATTGTGAAGTAGTTCAAGTACCTATTTGCCTTAACAATTTATTAAAAAATGAAAAAATCCTTCTAACAAGATCTATATTAGTAGTAAGTGTAACACAAATAAAAAAAACTTATCATCATTAGATACTTTGAGCACATCTCAAAAAATTTTAATAAGACTTTGAAGAATTGGTACTTGCAATTATTAAGTGTAACTTGATTACTGACTACTTTTGCATCTCGCTCATTGTATTCGTCAAGAAACGTAAACATTCGAGTTTGCTAAACCGAGATCCTAAATCGGACTTTTATACTATTAATAATAAAAAGTATAAAGGAACTTCTCTACAGTTTTGACAAACAACACCCCTGCACTAATGTATAAGTATTTTTTATTAGTGAATAAAAAAAACCTATTGTAAATAAATTAATGTATCCATGGGAAACATACATTTTTCTTCCTTTCTATAAATTCTATAACACCACAGAGTATGAAAACCATTTTACAGTTGTTAGCAAACAGTTGTTGCTTTTCCTTGTTATATATTGTGCCTATGACATTGTTACTCCCCAGAACCAAACAGCAAAAAGTATATATTTATAGAAGTAACTAAAACATTAATGTTCACTATGGCTGACATTGTTTGTTAAGTTGGTTTCATACAAATTAACTTTCCCAGCAAGAGCTGCACTAAACATTGTGAAACTGACTCTCATACATTTTATCATATCTTAAGAAGTATTACACTGTCCATAATACACATAAATATTTCTTGAATACAAGTAATACTTTTCGAAAACATCACACAATTATTTACAATAGTATTTATTTTACATCAATTTATACATCAATTGTTGGCATGCTTAAAATTGTATGTATGCATATTTCCCATTACTATAATCATAATAATTCTATTACACATTTCTATAAAATGTATATCAAATAAGTATATAACTTGTATTGTCACTTTAAGTAGATTGACTATATAAATAAAACAAGCCTAATCATCTATTCTTCTGTATATCACACCAATTCTGCTATTAATGTTATTATTATATAATTTCTATCAATAACTGAAATATATTTTCAACATTAGACTTTTTTAATAATAAAAAACATATTTTCATCTGATTAATAAAATATAAACATTGCTGTATAATCTAATTACAATAATATTCAAATGCAATATTTATAAACCTTATCACAAGTCAATTTTCCTCTACTTGTTATGATTAAAACATATATTATCAACTGTCTATTGCCTAATTATAACACTGCTTTATCTCTTCAATTAACATATTTTTTTAATGGTATCAGAGTTTAATAGTAGAATTTTGTAGATAAGAGTTGCAGTTATAAGATCAAGGTTGCAGCTAATATGAGCCAAATAAAATTCTACCACCAAATACAGAGAGTACAGAACTTCTTCACACAAACCATAACTACAAGGCACACATCAATGTCACCTCCATACAACTTGAGTCACTATTTTTACAAAATCATTGGAAACAGATAACCATAATGTAATTACTGTATATTCAATAATCATCACAACATATTCAAAGCAATATATATCACACAATAGGTAAGGTATCCCTAAGGCAACTAACAAACATAAGTAACTATATCCCCCTTATTAGCTGAAGTGGATCTATACTCTCTTTTTTTGTGATTCAGAAATACTCCTGTCAAATTTCATTTTTTAACTGCACTATTTTATAGCAGTGATTGTGTGGTTTTCTTAAGGAAATGTAAAGCCTAGGCTTAAACAAAAAACTAACATGTAACTAACTTAAATTTAATAAAAAAAATTTATTGAATAAAAGTAGCAAACGACAGTGCAGGCCACCTGGTGAAAGTGGTCACTGCAACCCATGGACATCCACTTGGAACTTCAGGCAGTACCTTAATCCTACCTGAGATCACAAATCTCTTTCTGAAACATAGTAAATTGCTTTATGGTAGAATTGTGGCAGTGGTACTTTGCCGGGTGACAACCTACCACCTATAAAAATCATGTAGTTTAAATGGTGAATACATGTAATTAGGTATTGAATGTAAGTTATTAACAAACTTACATTCAATACCTAATTACATGTATTTAATTGTAACATGTTTATCAAATCCATATTACATTTGCTTACTCTGAAACATAAAAATAATCTCAGGCTGAAACCTAAAGCATAACTAACATACATGATCAAACCTTATATAACAAAGAACACCAATATTCATATTTGAGTAACATTAAATACATTGTTCCAATAAATATATGAATATTTAGCTACATAACTTAGCTACAAATAGCTATGATCCTCAGAAATTACAACAACTGTTGGTTTTGCGAGCAGTCTTATAAAAAGCTTTACTGTGCATTGAAAGACTGTCAGATTTTGCCACCAGATCGTCCAACTTTTCACCCCTTTCTAAAACAGCTTTAATAGTGTCATGTAATATAATTTTCGTTTCGTCTAAATCTGTCTGGATCTTTGTAAGTGCATCTGCCTCCTGGGGATTCTGGTACTTAGCTAAGTACTGGGGAAGTACTGGGAAATCAACTGTAGTTTCATTAGCTGTAGCCCAAGTATTTGGAGGTACTCTGGCTGTAAACTCATCAAGAATTTTTGTTATTAATGTATGTGCAACTCTACTGGGGTACTCATGGTCCGATATAAACACTCCAGCCAAATTATCTGCCCTTACATACACTTGTAGCATGTATTCACCTTCCTTAACTGATTGTCTTGATGCTTGTTGAGTCCTTTCTACTATTGTTTTGCTAACAAATGTCATAAACTCTTGGATAGATCCTCTTTGGAAAAAGCTGAAGGTTTGTAAATCGTAAGCTGCTTTCAGAATTGTTGCGCTGTTTACTCCTTTGTAGAGTACAGCAAGTGAATATACCCTCACCATTGTCCTTAGTTACTTTTTTATAACTCTCAATAAAATACTGAAAGTAAAACGTATAAATTAAATAGTATTGACAAAAACGTAGAATTTATTTATGAGACAAATAAACTAACTGCTTCGTAACAAACATTGGAAAACGTAAAAAAAATTAATAACCTGTATTTATAACATCAAATTAGTACAAATAAAAAAAAGAAATATCAATGAAACAAGAGTGAAAGCTTACCGTTGTAGTAGATGACGAGTTGCCCTGATTGACCAGTTAAGAGATAAAATATTTAATGTTTTGTTATTTTGATAGAATAGCTACGATCAAATTAGCAAAAAAAATACAGTATTTCTGATTGAAATTCAGGTTTTGCTACAAAAATCTGGATACTGCAATTAAATCAATAATAGTCACTTCAAAGAGGTCTAACAAATTTGACAATTGACAGTGACAGACGTTTGACCATAGAAAAATAATACGTTTAACTCAGAGCAGTGCAGCCATAAATATAGATTTATGAGACATTGTACGACAGATATTTAAGCAACGTTACATATACTAAGGACACCTACATGAGAACCAAAAAGCGGCGGGGGGG
>DWNH01000194.1:0-17886 GCA_018249895.1 Tiana niger
GTTTCGATTTAGACAAATGTTTGTGTGATGAGCATGAATATTTGTTCTATGTCTGGGTGTAAAAAAAATTCTATTTATGTGTGTATTTTAAAATGTGATATATGTATAAGAGCAAGTAATAATTTATAATACGCAAATAATATAGAAAAAATTAGAGGTGCGCGCGGGAAGCGAACTCTGACTCACCGGAACGGTAGGCCGATATTCAACCACAGGGCTATCACTGCTTTAAAAATAATATTGATAGTAATAAAGAATTATAATTATTTTTTTAACGTATTTTTTGCCACAGCGAAAAAAAGAAGAAGTGCGTCGGAAAATTCTGAACATAGATAAAATCGGTTCAGACATATCGTCGTCGGAGGACGAGGTGCTGACGGGCGAGGAGCCGCGCCGCTCGCCCGCGCCGCTCGACAGGGACCAGGACAACCTGGACGACGATCAGGTTCATATGTACATTAAATTTTAGAAGGTCTCTGTTGTATGTGAAATAGTGGTTTCAATCTACCGACTTCGAAAATGGAGGTTCTTACATCGTTGTTACCTCTCTCATTAAGTTGTTTTTATTAATATATTTAAAAATAAAAAAATGTGGACGTGTATTTTGTATTAACGAGTGTTCAAGTCATTGGATGGTAAAAATTACGTTTGAAATATCTAAATCGTATAGGCGATGAGGTTGTCAAAGCATTGCACAGTCCTCTTTTGATGTCGAATCTTAATACCATTAAAAATTGATTTACTTTTGAATTGTTTTTTTTTCTATCTTCATCGGTTTATTGAAATATAAAACGGTAAATCGTGTGAATATTAAGTGTGACCATATCTATCTTTAGAAATATCAACGCTTATGTATGGTCTCCGTGACCGTTTTTTCATGCGCATCGTACAACTTTGTAATATATAGAAAATATGGAAATGTTTCTGATTTAAGTGATAGTTATTTTATTATATGGTTGCAAGCAGATGTCGCTGTCATCGTTGTCATCGACGGAAGCGAAGATCGAAGAGCAAGTGCCGGCGGACGCGTACTACGCGCCGTACGCGCCCGCGCACCACCCGCCCTACTATCATCACGTGTGGCCGCCCACTGGTTAGTATCTATGTATTCAAAGACTTCGCACATTAAAAATAATAAGTTGACAACTAAATTCGCGCTTGTCTTTAATTTAAACATTTAACTTCTGCTGTTCACATGAGTTTGTATGTTTTAAAGTATTCGAAGATATGATTAAACGAAGAAAATTACGATTTTTTTTCTCTTGTTACTCTTTGTTGTCAATCATTAGTTGCTTTAATTTCATCGGATGTGTTGCAGTAGCGGGCGGGTTTCCCGGCGCGGCGTATCCCGGCGTAGTGGGCGGCGTGGCTGGAGTGGCCGGAGTGGGCGGGGCGGAGGTGCCTCTGGCGTACGGTGGTGCCTTCGCCCCTCCTCTCATACACCCCTACGCGCCTTACCACCACCCTCCGCCGGACACACAGGTAATTCACCCTACCATTAAATTATTTATTTTTTTATATTTGATCGTCAACTTACCAATGAAAATGTACTTAGTGAGAACGTTAGTTTAGATAATATTAGTGAATAAATCTCAACCTAATAATGTACAATATACATTTCGACAGTGAAATGCAGCTTAATAAATATATTTTATAGCTTAACCATTAAACTAAGTACTCTTTAAGACACGTAAAATATAACAATTGATAATTCTGTAGTGTTATCGCTTAATGACGTGCATGTATGCATTCAGGTTGCAATGTAATTATCTTTCTCTGTACTGACATAACTCAAATTGTTTCTTCTAAAGTCATTAACACAAGCGTGAATAAGATTAGAAATATTAATTAAGAAAAGGAATGTTACACAAGGCAATATCCTACGTCTATCGCGTCATACAATAAAATGACTGTACGAAAATTATTTCACAATCCCCCAAAAAAGCCTTGTTGATCTTCAATCGTTATTAACGCACCTGCGCGAGGCTCCATATCATTAACACAGTTAATATGATCTAATAACAAATATCGCAGGAACTAGACACGCCCTACTACCCGACAATAAACAGCGTAATAGAGCGAGTAACGACTGAGCTGAAACAGATACTGAAGAAAGATTTCAACAAGAAGATGATAGAAAGCACAGCTTTCAAGAGTTTCGAGATATGGTGGGACGAGCAGAGCCGCAAGACGCGACTGAGTAAGACTGCGAGGGAGGACTCGGGACAACCGCTGCAGGTACTAATGAAACTAACTTAATATCTATAGTCCCTGTATATGGTTATGATGGTTTCTACAACCCATAGACAAAGAGTACTACTTAAGGATAGTATGTAGTTAATATTTGTAGTAATTGTATATGGTTATCGAGGTCTCTTTAAACCATAGATATAGAATACTACTTGAGTTAGTATGTAGATGGTTTACTATCTGAGCACTATGAGGCCGAGAACTAAGGTCGCTTTGAATTTAGTGTCTCCCTCCCTCCGAATAACAATAAACTACTTCACGGTAGAGATGGGTGTGGCGTCGATACTTACCCGGTCGGCAAAATCTTCCTGTAATGCATTTTTTTAATACGAGTCTTGTGCATATAGTTAATGTTAAGCATCTTTCGAGTCTAATGTGGCAAATAATAATACACTTCTAGTTAAATATTTATGGAATCTAACTTGTTTTATTAGCTGTTAGTATGTTATCTTCGTCAGAGAAAGTACTTAGCGTTTTCGTACTTTGCCGATATTTAATTAAAATTCTTATGTAAACTATTCGAAATCAACAAAAAGCACTTAAAAATTTCAGGATATCTCAAACAAGAAGGAAGAGACGGTGGACTCTATAAAGTCTATAATGGAGTCTCGGGACCTAGGGCTGGACCTCGGCGGGTACAGCGCAGGCATAGGGCTGGGTCTCCGCGCCACCATACCCAAGATGCCCAGCTTCAGGAAAAAGCGGAAGATACCTTCACCCGTCCTCATGGACGAGGACTCCTCGAAACGGCTTAGTGATCAAGTGAGCTACTCATATCAATAATACACTTCTTCTCATTTCTCATCTCATCAATAGCATAGTATTAGTATGAAGTATTCATCTCGATATATTATAAAATTTGTTGCGTCTGTAAAATAAAATACTATTTAAACTTTGTAATTTTTACCAATCACGATATTTACTGATTTTAATTTCCTATTATTCATCTTTAAATAACTATTGTTACTGTTTTATACATATTTTTTTAAAATTAATTGTTTTCAGTTAAAGTTAATTATTATCAGTAATATAATCATGGTATAGCTAATTTAACTTATTGGATACGATATTCTTGTTAAAACAGGAGGAAATGGTCCAGAATTCAGACGAAGAGAAGGAGGTTCCCACTAGTCCAAGAAACAGGACAACGGGATCGTATCTTTCCACCGGGCGGCGGCGGACGTCGAGCAGTTCCTCGCGGTAAGCCCTTATAACTTGAATGTAAACGGATAACTACTACGAGTTACCACTATGCGCAATAGATTCATTATCATATTCTTATTATTCTTAAACTTACACTAACGGTGCAAGCCTAATGCATTAGCGTAATCACCAAAAGAAATATGTTTCAAATATGTTATTATTGTTATGTAAATATATATTTATACAATTCAATGACAATAAATAAATATGTCCAAAACAGTCATGTACTGATGAATTATAATTATTCATCTGTCATTGTATACTATTTGATGTGCGCTAAATGCTTTAAGAAAAGAACGAGTAACAAGTGTTCTGTGAATATCAGGTCGTCGTCGTCTTCGTCGTCGCGGTCGTCGTCTTCGTCGGAGTCTGAGAGGAAGGGCGCCGCGCCGCGAATATACTCTGACACCGACGACTCCGAGCTCGATGAAGCCGAGGTAAGTGGTTACTATTTGGTTACGTGGTTTACGTGGTTACTTGGTGGTGTAACTAAAGCAGCTTTCAAAATTGAAGGTATCTTTGTAGTACAATGACCACTTAGACAGACATAAGATAGTCTGCATTCTCGTTAATAAATGTTATAGTTAGACTGGCCTCGTGGTCTAGTGGTTAGCGAAACTGACTGCTAAACGGGAGGTCGTGGGTTCGATCCCCACCCAGAACAAATGTTTGTGTGATGACTATGGATATTTGTTCTGAGTCTGGGTGTATTGTTGTCTATATAAGTATGTATTTTCAAAAAAATTAAATTATGTATGTTTATCAGTTGTTTAGTTACTATAGCACAGGCCTAGTTGCCTAATTTGGGATCAGTTGACCGTGTGTGAGTTGTCCCAAGATATTTATTTATTTTTATTTTAATCAATTATAATAACATAATTTAAATTATAATGTGCTAGAAGATAGTCCACTTTGATTTGATTTTTATGTTTAGCTGGCTTCTAACAATTGATTTAATTTGTGTGTTTGCGATTGCAGTTCAAGGTTGTATCAAACAAGGAGAGGTTAAGAAGAGTGTACTCGTCGTCTTCAGACAGCGAGGAGGAACAGAGTAGACGAGGTATGTGTGTGTATGCGGGACACCATTATGTCTGTCGGAAATCTCTATTCTCTATAAGAAATACTCTCAATTCTGTTATGTTTCTCTTTGTACTGTATGTTTGTACTATAAATAAGACGCGCTCATCTTAGTCCTCCGACGTAGCAACGCATCTATTTTGCGATCTCAGCTAGACTAAGGTACTGTTTGAAGTTGCAAGTGGATATCCATGGGTTGCAGTGACCACTTAACACCAGGCGGCCTGCATGATCGTTTGTTACGTTTATTTAATAAAAAAAATTATAAAACTTGCTAAAAAATATAATTAGAATACTTTAATTTCATTAGTATATCAAAGTTAATTTAATACATATTTGTGATGGGAGGACATAGGTGCTTTTGTGGGGGCTTGCTCGTTTGCCACTTATTTTTAAAAACGATCCGAAGTTTTTGAGTTATATATTAATATAATGATTATTATATTTTTGATACAGAGAAAACTCCTATACCCGAGGTGGAAGCGTCGGACGACAGGCTGGGGTCGCCGATACTGTCACCTGAAGAGGAGCCTCGTGATATTCTACTAGACAGGGTGTACTCAGACTCCGAAGAAGAGAGGGAATACCAGGTAAGCAGCTTATATTCCTTGTTCTGTCGTTCTTCTACTGAATTTCCCACTTCTTCCTGTTTTCCCGTCTAAAAAAATAAAAAAAGACGGGAGGAAGTGACTCCCGTATTTTTTTTTACTATTTTGGCATACCCTATCTCCTCTTAATGTAACTTATTGACAGTAACTTTTGTGACTGTTAATTTTTCTTTCTACAATAGAGTCGTAATTGATTGGATTATGGATATAAAAAGTGAAAATTGTGAGTTCAATATACATATCGCTAAAACAAATTATAATAATTAAACATACTATGTGTATGGATGTTGTTTATTAACTGATCTATGATTGAGAATAGCTGTCGACATTTCCAGGAAAGGAGAAAACGGAATACGGAATACATGGAGCAGATAGAACGAGAGTTCCTAGAGGAACAACGGCGGACTATGGAATTGGATCTACTGCAGCCAGACAAGCCGCCTGATGACAGGTATGGAGGCCTATTATTAAGGGGGGGGACCGTGGTCACACATCTCACTACTATTCTTCAGAAATGTTAAATCAAAATCCAAAAGGAAACCGATCGATGTCGCGTACGATTACATAACAAAGAAGAAACTATCTATTAAAGTAAAGATGTTATGAAAAAAAAAATTTAAAAGAACAAAAAGTCTGAATGTCCAGCGCTAATAAATTAATATAGATTGAATCTAATTCACTGGAATCTGTGCCGTGTTTTTATAATAAATAAAGTCAATAAAAATGCAAGATTTGTTATATAAATTAGTTGTAAAATTTTTTGTTATTTATTTTAGTTCTGACACACACACGTATAATGTCAGAATTAAAACTAATTCAAATGTTTTACTTTACAGTAAACCAGACACAAAGGCAGAAGAAGAAAGAAAGAGCCCAGTCAAAAAGCATCTAAAATCCCCCGAGAAGAGTAAACCTGCTGACTTGGAAGAGGGCGAGATCACATCTGACGAAGAATCTTTGGACGTTCGAAAGCACAAGGACAAGAAGCAAGGCAGAAAGAACAAGGAGAGGCTTTTGTCCCTCAGCGACCACAGTTACACTGAGTCTGCTGTCAGCATCAATGGGGTTAAGGATTACTTGCGGGACAAGGAGGTTAGCTTAATAATAATTATTTTTTATATCACAGAAGTAGCAAATGAGTAGTTCTTGAATGCACTCAATTGACAAGGCATTGTTCTCACAGTGTGGATTGAGCATTAGTCAAAGTTAATCTTTTAGCAATAGTAGTAATAGATGTTTTAAGCATTACTTTCGAGAACTTTTAAAAAATTAATTATTGGACATAGCCGCAACCTGCAATTCTTTTAATGTAGTAAGATCTTTGTGTAGCCATATTTGTGCAAATGAATGATTTTGATTTTGAGAAGTTATTAAAGTATCCAAGACGTGCGATAATTTTTAATTGTCTGTCTTCTGTCTGTTACGCTTTCAAGTCAAACTGCGATTACAATAAAATTTAATATAGACAGTTTGGGAAAGGTCTGGGAAAAGACATAAGAATTTTTTTCCGACTTCGTAAAATTTCACGTCTACACATACAAAGCCGCGGGTGAAAGCTGATGACTTTATTTTGTAACACACAGATGAGCGCCACGCTGTCGGAGCCGTCATCGCCGCAGTCGCAGGCGTCCCAGGCGTCGCAAGCGTCGCAGGTGGCGCTCGACCACTCGTACTGCCGCCCGCCGCCGCCCGCCACGCCCTCGCCGCCTTCGCCGCCCTCCCCGCACTCGCCGCGCCGCCGCGCCTCCAACCACCTGCAGCACGACCATGGTAATAAACCATTCGCTACTCAACTTCGGTTTTAGATTCTTTATTTTGTCTAAAGATTTTGCATCACTTACAGAGAAAAAACAAAATGATACTATTATGCTCAGTCTGTTGCGTGAGAGTACAATAAAAATTAGCATTTACACAACAATATATACAAAATAATAATAATATGTGGGTATCTACAAATAGTATAACCAACCGTATCAGACGATTAACTCGCAAGCAATAACGCGACCGGTTGCACGATGTAACACAACCGATGATTTAGTGATAAACTGTAATTATTATTATGACTTTGTGTTGCTTTATATCACGTCCGACGATGGCTACATTTGTAATGTGAACGGTGCAGGTTACACGTGGATGGCCGCGGAGAGCGAGGCGCCGCTCGCCGCCAAGGACCTCAAGGAGTCCAAGGAGTCCAAGGATTCCAAGCGCTCCTACAAACGGAAGCACGAGCCCAACAAGTTGGCTGAAATACAGAACAAGTACTGCTCCCGTTATTATTTATTAAGTACACTTAACAACACATCTTAGAATATTCTAACATAATATTAAGTTTGAAATAAGAAACTTCAGAATAATAATAATGTAGAATGGTAAATTTATTGGGATTTATTATACTTTCTTCTATCGAAGTTACACCACTTTTTAACTAATACTTTGTTTAAAAAATCGAAGACTACATTAGAAAATGTTACTAGTCATTTATATTAAGTATGACAAAGATCCGAATATCAACCAATTGTCACCTAATGTTAAGTTTCCCCATAGGTGATGATCTTGTACTGCGGGATTGGAAATTGATTCATTCAAATTTCTCTACATGAGTAACTCAGTGAATATCAAATAAGTAACTATAGTTTTAATATATAATTTCTAATTAAACCCTATTATGAAAATAAGCGAAAATTTTGGATTTATTTCAGGTTATACTCACCACGCGAGGATTATTCCAGAGCACATTCGTATGCCGAAATAACATTCAAGGCACGCGATATGATGCAAGAGATGCAGGTCATGTACGAATTCCTCACGAGAGGTATCGACAGAGAGGACGTGAACTACGTACGAAAGGCGTACGAGGCGTTGTTGGCGGGCGACCAACACTACTGGCTCAACGACACGCATTGGGTCGACCATCCGCCCACGGATCTGTGTTACTCACCGCCCAGGAAGAAGTCGAAACGGCACAATAATATTTATGAAGATTTACAGGTGATTAAGCTGTTTTGTATGCACTCGTATGTTTAGAGGGATAGACAGCTGTTTTCTAGTGGATAACGATCCACTAGAAAACAGCCGTCACGATAATAGATATGATAAATTTAACATAGATGTTATGTGACTTAGTTTTTAACAAAAGTTATACCTACTACGTTCATTAAAAACCTATAGCACGTAATGACTACGCGATTTATGATACGTGTTCTGAACATTTTGGTTTTAGTAATCTAAACTTAATATCAGGACACCTGATGGTATGCGGAACCTCGGTATTTTATATATTAAAGAAATTAGAAGATTGTCATTACACTTCACTGTTACTTTGACGTCAAGAGCCAACTAAAATTAGTACTGAATTACGTTAATATGTAAGATGAGTTGATATTTTAGAGGATACAGATTATCAAGTTTCATATTTAAAGTTACAGCTACAAACAGCAGGCTTGGAAGTCTGTAACTAGGCGATTTTTGCTGCCAGGAAACGCATGATTGTCTAATAATGTCATATATGTACATATGTATTTGCATTTACACGCACGTGTTACGTGTGCAGGGTCACTCGAGCGGCTCCGCGCGCACGGAGGGCTACTACAAGATGGACGCGCGGCTGAAGGCCAAGTACAAGTACCACCACGGGCGCTCCTCCTCTGCCCAGGCATCTGCCCTGCACGACGACAAGAAGGCCTCCAAGATGCAGCTGTTGTCCCGTGAGGCGCGCTCCAACCAGCGCCGCTTGCTCACCGCCTTCGGTGTGTATTCTTTTCAATCTTTCTCTTTCTCTTTCTCTTTTCCGCTTTTTTCTCTACCTCTTTCTCAATTTCTTTCTATCTGTTAATATAACACTACTACACACTTTTTATGTCCAACATCCTTTGTCGTTTAGAGATATTGAAAGAATATAATATTGTAAAATTACAAATAGCTTTTAATATAAAACGTATTTCATTATCAGGCACGGATACGGATTCCGACCTCCTGAAGTTCAACCAGTTGAAATTCAGAAAGAAACAACTGAAATTCGCCAAGTCCGGTATTCACGACTGGGGTCTGTTTGCTCAGGTAATATCTACTCACCATATAATTCTTTGATTTACGTTATTGCTCAATTCTATTTTTTTTAATAGTCGTCAAATCTATTTTAACATGATACAGCAGTGTATCAGTGTATGCCTAATCTCGACCAGTTGGCCACCCCTGATTTATAAGCTCGGAACTGTTGCTTACACGCAGGAGCCGATAGCCGCGGACGAGATGGTGATCGAGTACGTGGGGCAGATGGTACGGCCGATAGTGGCGGACGTGCGCGAGGCGCAGTACGAGGCCACCGGCATCGGCTCCTCGTATCTGTTCCGCATCGACCTCGACACCATCATCGACGCCACCAAGTGCGGCAACCTCGCGCGCTTCATCAACCACAGCTGCAATGTATGTACTCGTGTTTATTTATTATATTTTGTTTAATTTTTAGTACATAAAATATAACGAAGGAATCTTAGTTAGAAACAATAAATTAGTTGATATTGCTTATTTCTAAAAGAAATCTCTTCCAGCAGATGTGGTAATGAAGAAAACTCATGTGGAAGTCATTTTTGTTATATCACGTTCGAAAACTGATTGCTTGTACATGTCAGGCAACTATGATTCCCAAATTTATTCTTAAAAAAATATATATAACTTTGTATTGTTGTACAGCCGAACTGCTACGCAAAGATAATAACTATCGAGTCGCAGAAAAAGATCGTGATATACTCGAAGCAGCCGATCGGCGTGGACGAGGAGATTACGTACGACTACAAGTTCCCGCTCGAAGACGAGAAGATCCCCTGCTTGTGCGGCGCCCCGCAGTGCCGCGGTTTCCTCAACTGAACATCACAAGCCCCTTAAACGCTCACAAAAACCCCACTTGCAAAATAGATGTTGTATACATATATACGCCACAATTTGTCGTTTCAGTATACTGGGATTTGTTTAATTTCAGATTTGTATTTTACTTATTTTGTTGTGACAAAGTTGGAAAAATGTTTTTAATATTGGCCGTATTATTTGATACTTTTTCTATCCGTATTTTAAAACGTGTGTGTGCTTGTGTGACACGCCACAATGTCGCGGCTTCCTCAACAAAACATGACACGCACCCAAATTAATACCCCACCCGCAGAACAGATCTATGTAAATGTCACTGGTATAAGCCACTACTTGTCCTTTCCATGTGCGTAGAAATATGCTGGGATCATGGCTGTTGATGGCCATAAAATTGTTTCAATCTGAAGGTCTGTTTAATTTCTGGTTTTTTACATTTAAAAGGACGTGGTAAATTGCAATCTGTCTACACATGTTATTTCGTTAAAAATTGTGTTTTTATTATTTTGTTGTGACAAAGTTACAAAAATTTGTTTAATATTGGCATTATGACTTGATTTCTTTTCTGTTCGTATTTTTAAATGTGTTCACTTTACGAGAGATCCGGACGGTTGCTTTTGAAAGAGCTTAAACTTATTATAATTAGTTCTCGATTTGGATGAGCATGTTGATCCCTCTCCTCAGGATATAAATATATATATTTTTTCAGTTTCACGACACCCCATTTAACAGTTTTCTACATGGCATTTAAATTGATGTTCTCAGCAAAATCGCACACACCGTATTTGGACGGAATTTACAGATATAATTATATATCGTCCGTTATATCTATGTATAAAACTGTATATGGTCCACGAATCTCGGCTGTATTTTGTGTATGATAGCTGTTACAAAATCTCTATGGTGTAAATAGTAATAGCTTTTTTAATCCTGATTGAATGTATTATTTTTAAAGGTAGCTAATATGGATTGCAACCAAAATATTTAAAATAATTTGTTTGAGTTTTATGGACTAATGGCCAAAAGTAAAAAGATATTTCGACTAGTCTGTGTAGGTAGTGCTTGTTATACTCTCTTCTTTAAGGCTGTCTCTGCAGGCTGACAATAATGATTTCTTCCACTTTATAACTAAATTTTATAGCGACAATTACTGCTGAGCAAAGCTCTCAATTTTATATAGAAGGAAGTAAACTGCGGATTACGTATACTGCCTCAAATAATTATGTATGAATTTTACTGTTTTTGTAAAAAGTAATATAAATGTGTGGTCGTTTTGTGTGAATAGAGAAGTGTTAATTTCTTGTATTTAATGTGAACGCCCAGTGCATCTTGTATGTAAAATGAATTAACGTTAAATGATTCTTGTATAATATTATATACTGATTTGACTGAGTCTAAGATGTAATTCTTTAGGGTATAGGATATCAGTAATAACACTGTAATTATTTGTGTTGTACATTATATTTGTGAATAAAAGATCTCTGCTGCTTGTCAGATTTGTAGTACATTTTTCAAGTACATCCTCCTTTTTTGGTTAATGTTTGCAAAGAATTCATAATTAAATAAATAGTGACGAGTTAGTTTTTGTTTGCTTCATTAAATATATCGTACAATTTTCTCTCTAAGAGACATCGAAGGGCCGTAAGGATTAGTTAATTAGGCTGGCTCTTATCCTTCCAATTGCACTTCATATATTGTAATGTAAAATGTATAAGATTGTAAATAAAAGATTCCAACCATATTACAACTTATAATTTTTTACCTTTGACCTCGATCTTATTCAATACTTCAAGATTACGCTAAACATACTGGCTACACCTAACTACACAAACGAAAATAGTCTTGTACCTACAAAATCTTTTTTTTTCTCTTAAAATCTCGGTTCAATTCAAATCTTTTTATAATCAATCAAGACATTGAGTGATTGATTCACAATATCAACGTGTATGTATAAATATATGGTTCCTATATACGATGACTATACATTATGGAACCCGTTCTTTTAGGACTGACTAATATTAGTGATGTAATAAAACAACAAAATATTGTTCATATTATATTGATATAAAATATAAACAATTTCTTATAATACCATTATGACACACCTAAAACTTATCTAAACAGTTAAAACACATTAAATTACAGTACTTACAAAATTATCATATGAGTTTTATAAAATAAAAACGGCAAGTGGTTCTGGAAATATATCATTTTTCCACTAGTAAAAATTCGAAATTTAGCATTATGGAAATTTCCACTAACGCTATAAATTAAATCAAAATCAAATTTTTCATCACAAAATAAGGTATTACAAATTAAGTTTATAAAACTTGGTAAGAACAAAATTAAAAATATTCAAATTTTATTAGGTACACAAATAAGTTTGGAATTAAAAACTAATAAATAAATAACACTTACACATTATTATATACAAATTAACACATTGGTTATAGTCAAATTACTTAAAAGAAATACGTAGTACAAATATTGGAGTCTGTTCTTCAAACTTCGATATAAAATATATTCCACAACTAATTCCTAGTTGATGTATATGAGACTGTGTTCCATACAGAGCTCTCAAATTCTTCATAGTTTTCTAGACTGTTAAAAAACGCAAAATTATTTAGTTTCTTCTAGTGTCTTTTACTAAAATCAGTGACTGAGCTTTAAGTGTTAGCGACCACCGTATTTATAATAATACAACAAAATTATTGAAAACGTACCTGTCTAGTGAACATTTCAGCGCACACGTCCGCTGTACACTTCGTAGAGGCGGTGGCCTCTTCGCTTTCCTGTTCTGTATCTGAATCAAATTCAGATGTACTCTCAGGCGACTTCCTACCGTTAGTCGAACGTTTTAAACCTACTTCTGTCGTTAATATTTCTTTTATGACATCATCCGGTGTTTGTATGTTGCGATTTTTTGCACGTAACTGTCGCGCTCTAGTTCGTATATCTGCGAGGAAACCTGTTGTTACCTGTACACTTTCGTTGGACACGTCTTGCGGCGAAAGATCAGTCATAGATAGTGCTAAATCGGACGACGATCCTTTTGTATCTGATATTGTATTCAATGATTCCAGAGAGGTTCCTATGCTCCTGAAAGCCGCCATACCTTCTACTATACAAACGTTGTACTCATCGTCAGTTTTCGATCGAATAATAATGCCATTAGATGCAGTGCCAAGTAAAACGGGTTCCCTTACTTTGTAGTTAAAGATTTCTGGGGTATAGCATTCACTAGAGCTGGATGCTAACGAAGTAGTATCACAAGTACACGGTGGAGCTCTGTAAGCTTCTTCGCTTATATGAATGATGGTCACTCTATCTTCTCCCACGGCGTACAAGAAGGGACTTACAAATTCCCACCCATGCACAGCTGAGCTCCACTTAGGATCGTCATTACGCGTACGTTTTCCGTTTTCGTCGACGAAAATGCCACACTCTGTATAGCAGAGAAGTATTTCCATTGGCTTACTTTTAATAAGGATGATTGCCTTAGGCGGGGAATGTTTTTTTGAGGCGGCGGCGACACTTGGTTCATCTTTAGCGAACGCTTCTAAAGCTCCGGAAGGCAAGTTTATCTTGAGAGGTTTTTCGCCCGCGATGTATAAAGCTTTACTTGTAAGAAGCAACGAACTAGGCGAGCGGTCTACCGTGAGAGAGCGTGCAATTTTAAATTCTGTACTAGACCCGTCGAAGCGAAGAAGGAAGACACGTCGCCCGCACGCAACAGCTGCGCAGATACCATCGTTAACGTCACTTATTATTGCCTGGAAAGAAAGTGTAAAGATATTTAAATAAAAACACAAATTTAGTACAAAATATGCAATATGAGTTTCACATGTTACCACAATTGGTTTAGAGTAGTTTTTGCGGTATTTGTATAAAGAAGAATTGTTATTGTAAAGTTAAGTATCTAGCCTCACAACTTATTTATTATCACGAGTCTAGATCAGTAGCGAAATTAAAGTTAGGCCTCACCTTAACCAAGGAGGGCGGAGTGGCATCTGGCAAGCACACCCTGCTCAATGTGATAGAGGGCTTCAAGTTGGGCGCACGACGTAGCGCTGAGCTCACAGCGGGCAGCGGCCCGCGCGCCAGCACGCTGCCGTACACCATCAATACTTGTCCGGCCGCTGACGTCACGCAACGGACGCACTGTTGCTCCGCCCCTCGAGGTGGAGACATATCGCTGTCCCACTCTACGGCAATCAGACCGCGCTGTGACCGGAGGCCGTCCGAGCAACCTGGGGATGATGTCATTTTATGTTAAAGACGTCATAAACAATACAAATCACTTAATAAACTGCACCATAAAATATTAAATTATTAATACAAAAGCTCCTATGAAGAAGAACACGTGTATAACGTAGGTGCCTTAGAATGTCTTATTTTTAATCAAATTTAAAGACAGCAATAAAGCCAGCTTGACGATTACGCTTACATATAATTTAACAACTAGCATTAACTTATGTCAATATCAATATAGATAGCCAGCAGTACATCACAGAACACTTTTACTATTCTCTTCTTGTTACTAACTGACCAATAGCAAGAGCATCAGGTGCTATGTAACACGCAGTGGCAGGTTGGACATCGCAAATGGCGAGCGAGACGGGCTCGTAGCCGCGGGCGGCCGGCGCGGCGGACGTGGCGAGTGCGGCGAGCCAGCGCGCACGCTGCTCGATGTCGGCGCACACCGCCACCGCTCGCTCGGCGCCAGTGCCCGATCGCTCCAACTTTATCTTAAAATAAATCATAGTTTAAACAACCAAAAAATATGCTTTAATTATAATCCGAAATAAAAATTAGAAAATTACTTTAAATAATCAGTTTTATTGTAAAAAAGCGTACATTCGTAGCCCGCATTAGGAAACCTTGAGTCGTTTGTCAATTACACTAACTCGGAGTGCAAACAGATATCTAAATTATCACAACTAATTATTACTATACGTACATTTCGTTTGTATGTACCTAAATCATCTTGAAAATACTGGGGATATCATTTAAACAGAAAATACAAAATCAATTAAACAGTATAGTATATACATATATGTATGTATGTCCAATATATTCTGAGTGAAGGAAAGTGGACAAAATACTGTTGAACTTAAGAATAGACAATTTGAGAATAGAACTCACAGTAAATGCCCTGTTAGCTTCATTATGCGGCAGGTTGGTGGCTTGCGGCGAAAGAAGACGAGCGCGAAGCTCAGTGTTGCCAGTACCCAAAATAAGCATGTCTGAAGTTGTACGAGCTTGCATCTTCTCGCGACTCCCATCAGGCCTGTGAAGGATATTACGTATTAAAAGGTATTTTCTCAATCTGATTTATTGATGTTATGTATTTTATTTCACATTTCATGAGTTGAATAGAAATAGAATAAAATACAATAAATTTCTGCGCCCTCTCTTCTCTGTGTAGTACTTTCAAAAATGGTTTTTAATGATTTGGTACTAACCATATGACTAGAAGTGAATTATTATCTTCGGAGCCGTCCAACATGTCGATACTTTTTAATCTGAAATTGACATTATTAATTAAAAAATTGATACGACACACACAAGCTTTTCATATTATCAAAATATACAAGTAACATAGATTTTAAATTTAATGTATACACAAAACAGTTATTTATAACCAAATATAAAAGAATATTTGAGATGAGCACAAAATTTTAAGATATGAATTAATAGATGGGAGTCTATGAAATAAATTATGATAGAAATGAATGTATTCATATATTAGTAAAATAAAATAGTACATACTCGTTGGCAATTTTCTTTGGTTTCTCAGCTGTTTTTTCCCGTCTTGGTGTTGGAGGAAAACTAAAATATAAAAATAGAATAAAGTGACAGGAGAAATATGGTGTTTATGAATAATATGGATAAATTTAGCTACTAAAATATATTATTATATAAGGTAAAACAAACCTTTCAGCATTACTAGCAGATAATTTCGCACGTAGTCGGTCTACTTCTTCACGCAGCTCCCTACATTAAATATATTATATTAATAAAATAACATATGTAAAAACAAAATTATAAAGTCCAAATTAAAACCAAATCGCTAACCGATTTACACGCAGCAGCGGCGGCGAGGCAGCGGCGCGCCGGCCCGACCGACCGAACAGTTTGTTGCTGAGGGAACATTTCTTGCGATTCGCTTCTTCCACCTTGACCTAATAAAAAGCTTAAATATTAGTTACGTTATTAGTTAACCCGCGTTTATTCACCGTGATCAAGAATATTACATTGTAGGGTCGATTTAGATATTTTTACCAACTAAATTTCTCTTGGCTATCTATCAGCGTGTGAGTGATAATTTACTTTGTCCGGAAGATGTAGAGGTGAAAAGGTTTTTATACTTAAAACAATTAAATATGATTCATGTACATAACTGATACAACTCCTCTTCAATTATTATTTTGGTTAAATTATTATTTTTAGTTAAAAATGTTTGCTAATCCATCTCGTAAATTTTGCGACAGTATTAACCTCAAGGCATATTTTTTAACAAATTTCATTTGAAATAGCTCTATTCCTACTCAATTAGTTGACGCTTACAGCTCTTAAGTACTAGAGTAAAACTATTATCGTTAAAATTTTGAAATGACTTGTTCAAACATAGTAGTACCTCCCATACTCTATTATACTGTGCGTGTACCTATGTATCAAATGTCTTATTCAAATATAATTGAGTCGCTACCTCACGCACTATACGTGTGTGGTAGAAAGTGTGTGTGTGTGTGTAGGCCTCTTATGGCCAGTGCAGTGTGAGTACCTGCAAGAAGTCTATGAGCTTGGCCTGCTGGCGCAGTGTTGCGTCGGCGCGCGTGTCGCGGGCACGCCACCACGCCGTGGCCGCCGCGCTCGCCTCGCGCGCCGCTGCCGCCTCCTCCTGCGACCAACCAGTCACCACCGCATTTGTTATTATTATATTAATGCATCGAGCAATAACTTTGTATTACTGTTTACGAAAATACACACACATATTATGTTTACACCGACATAATTATGCTATAAGATAAGCAATTGAGATTAGTGAAGAGTTCCGGCTTGGTACCTGAGCATCGGCGAGGCGCGCCTGTAGCTCCAGCGCGGTGGCGCGATGGTGCTGCGCGCGCGTATGCAGCGCGGCGCACTCCTCCTGCAGCTCGCGCACGCGCCGCGCCGCGCCGCCCAGGGCCGCCTCGCGCGCCGCCGCGCCGCTCTCCAGCGCGGCCACGCGCCCGTCCAGCTCAGACACTAGCGACTCGCGATTCTCTAAACGTTCCTGTACACGACATACGTTAATAGACGCCGACACATTAAGTAATATATAGCATTGTTGGACGTTATATAGAATAAATTTGCACATATCGATAGCTTATACGTAAAAAATCGTATCCCACAATTTTGTAATTTTCACGTGTAAATGTTATGGGTAATATTAATTGTGTTAATTTGAAAATCAAGAAATAATAAAAAAATAAGTAAAGAAATAATAAAAATTATAGAAATAATAATAAGTAAGGATTTTGGGAAGGACTTGAATCTCATTTCAGTTAAATTAAACGATCCAAAGAAAGAAAACCTCTTTACAGCTCTGTACTGTAAAATTTGCATTACAAACATACGAATATACACGTGGGAGCCATCAATATTGTATTTATAACTTGTTAAATCGACAACTGAACGGTATTCACATTACAACGTCACACGAAATAAAATGACACGTTTAACGAATTCATAAGCATGCCTGTTCTAAAAGTCGAATGCTATTACTAGTTTCATGTTATTTTTCATGTACGGGCTTGCGTCCTACACTTTTCGGTTAAAAGCGAGGGTCAAAATGAAACGTCAAGCAACAAACCCCAACCCCAACGTGTAGGGCGCAACTTACATC
>DWNH01000195.1:0-17823 GCA_018249895.1 Tiana niger
GTATACTAATATTATAAAGAGGTAAAGTTTGTAACTTTGATTGTTTGTTTGTTTGTAAGGACTAATCTTCGGAAATACTGATCCGATTATGAAAATTCTTTCACAAACAGAAAGCTACACTATTCAGGAATGCTTTAGGCTATATTTTATTATGATTGAACAAAAAGTTCAGAGAAAAATAAAGGTATATGTTTATCAAATCAGCAGAAGTTGGGCAAGATGTTATACTTTACCTGCGTGCGCTGACTAAACAGGGTAGGCTAGTTGAGTATAAATTGAGACTTTACAAATTAATTATCACTTGCTCTTCGGAGAAGGAAAACATCATGAAGAAACCTGCAAAACTGAGAGTTCTCCATAACGTTCTCGAAAGGCATGTCAAGACCACTAACCCGCACTTGACCAGGGTAAACAACGGCTCAAATTCTTCTCATTCGATAGGATACCAGTGCCCAGTAGGACAATGATGGGTTGAAGATGAACATTTCTCACGGTAAAATTGATACGTCAAGACAGAGACATCACAATTTTATAGCATTTTACGAATACAACAAAATTACAGGCATTCTTCGACCCGTCGCCAATTCGCGTGACGATCGCCGTACAACACGCAACGACGACAGCCGAATTTAAATTAGCTTTAAGCTTTACAATCACTTTTATATGTAAATATAGAACAATACTCAGAACGCAAGCCATTGAATGCAAGGCTTGTTAAATCGAAAAGGAAGAAGATTACAAAGAATTTTTTCCGCAATTGTGAGTAATTTAGGCCTCCGTTACGGTTCATGTGTTAAACGGTACTTAGTACCCATTTTAAGCATAAATTACTTATTTAGTACATATTTAGTTGAAAAGCGTAGGAATTTAATTTAGGAAGTGATTATTATTTCGCTTTTAAGATATTACCGTGATAAAGTTCGTGAAGGCTAATACAGTAAAGCAATAGTACGCGAAACTTGTAAACAAATCAATGCAAATCTTGTGGTGGAGTCATTTTTAATATCTTTAATCTTTAAGACAGCAATCACAATGCATTTCAATCGATCTGTATTAACTAAAGTATTGACAATTTACAACTAGCAGAGCTTAGTGTAACAAGCATATAATACCGCAATATTAATCAAAATAATCATTTTAACCTTGACATAAAATACGGTAGAGTCACAGCTGCATCATAAAATTTTCAGAAGGCTTTATTGACCCTTCATAGTTATGAATCAAGTACCTACCTACATACATTGAGTAATTAAACATCCATTAGAATGACTGACCAATCGTATACAACGAACAATGTCATTGTACCAACAACAATAATAGCTCGATTAGAACATGAAGACGTTTCAACGTATCGATAAGAATCACACAATTCAGCTTCGTATTCAAGAGCCGTGACAACATCTAAGACTATCAAAGCTTTAATTAACCCATTGCAAAACATGTACAAGTTTGAAAAGTAGTAGGTACGCCGCCCGGTCAAGTATAAACGCCACACCCAATTATACCGTGAAGCAATTTATTTTGTTTTGGAAGAAAGGTATAGTTTCCGGAGCTCACTAAACGACGCGATCTTAATCCTCAGAAGTAGCAACGAATCTATTTGCGATGTCAGGTAGGACTAGGGACTACCTGAAGTCGCAAGTGGATGTCCATAGGTAGCAGTGACCACTTAACACTAAGTGGCCTGACAAAAATTATGACATTAGGTACGATATATGGACGTCTATGAATTGCAGAGCACACTTAACAGCAGGTGGTCTGAATGCTAATTTAACTAAGTTTTATTGTAACACAAGATCAAATACCTTAACAAATCTGACAGCTAGTGATTAGAAATTGAAATTTAATATTTACTCACAGTCTCGCTATATTATTATACACGATCAAATACGATATTCTACTCACATTATTTTTAAACTCATGCAGATTTCTATTCTCATACGATCACCCGCGATTCTTTTGCAGACATTGATGTATCATATTGTGTTAGATCGAGGTAAAGATTTTTCGTATTTATTGTAGTATGTATACAATTGTAATAAAAAATATTTTGATGTACTATTTGTATCTGGCTGATTTTATTTGATTTTGACGAAATTACTATAATTATTAAAATAAAAAGAGATCCAATCCACGGGACCTCTCGCCCCAACCCAAACGCACATGAAATTCTGGGCAAGGAGCAAAAGCCCTGGAACAGGCACACTGTACCTAAACTTAGGCGCGAGAAGGTATTCTCAGGCAATCGGGGGTCAATAGCATCATGGCATCAGATATATACTGTGAGCCACCTGTGGTGTTATCATGTTACTTAACACAATTTCTCAGCATATTAACAGCAAGTAATTAGATTCGATTAAGTTAAATCATCTTATTTGTTAAAGGAAACGTATGAAAAGTATAAAAAGAATCACTAATAGTGTTAGAAATAAACAGCTCGCCAAGGCATAGCCGTGATACCTATTAACTATACACGTGTTCACGCGCATTAATATTTCATTCACAGTCAGTTAAAAAATGTGAGTCATAGTTTTTGTAACGTTTGAATTCAATTCCTTGTTAACAGACAAATGCTTGTGGCAAATCAATCAGTAAGAGCGATAAAGTAATGTATTAAGGACAAAATAATTTTCTTTTGAAATAAATTGGCCTTTTTATTTTGATTGTACCTACATATAAATGAATTAAACGATCGAATAAATAAACGGACATAGTGGCATTCTATTTCTAGCGCAACATACAAAAAACACACATGTCAAACACTCAAAGATGAAAAAATTAGGATGAACGCAAAATTTGGGATAGTAACAAAACAGTTATAAGGACACAGTTATATATGTTATAAGGACATTAAAAATAAGCAAAAAAAAATACAAAATAAGCACATACCAATGCGCAACAACCTAAAAAAACAAGCACTGAAATAAATAGAATTAAAAAACCTCCTCTAATTGTTTCCCCATAAACCAGAAGAGACAATGGTCAAACAATTGGAGAAACAAGACGAACGTCACGGCTCTGAACATTCATCAGAGTTTAACGACACTTCACATAAAACATGTTCCGTAGCCACCTCGACAGCTTTGAAATTTATTTCATGGTGATTTCATGCTTTGCCCCTTCAACATCTTCCAATGAGAATTGCTTTCTCTCCACGCCCTTTAAACAGTGACCCAATAAAACATTCGAAGATGAAACAAAGCTAATTCCGCTTTGTATAAATATTAGTCCGTTCAACGTATTTCCGTAATTGAATTGAGATTGTCTTTGAAAATACCAGAAAAAGCTTTACATCAAATTCGCTTACTTAAACTTTGGGTGTTGTATAAACGTTTATCATGGTATTTAAACAAAAGACTAATAATAAATGAATATCTTGGGACAACTCACACACGGCCATCTGATCCCAAACTAGGCAGAACCTGTGCTATGGTAACCAGACAGCTGATAAACATACATTATACTTTCTTTATAAACACATATTTAAATAGATATTTATATATACAATACACCCAGACTCAGAACAATTAGTTGTGTTTATCACGCAAACATTTGTAAGATGAAATCGAACCCACGACCTCCCGTTTGGCAGTCAGATTCGCTAACCACTAAACCAAGAAGCTAGTCGAACTAGTGTATAACAAATTACTGTGTATTATAATAATTACGTTAACAATTAAATTAGGAGTCACGTAAATAATCAAAGTCAAAAAGCATGTATTGGTGATAAAACACATACTGACTTAATAATTATTAAATATTTATAATTAAAATCACCAATGACGACATTTTTGACCATATACATTTTTAGTCGCAAACTTTTTCGTTAGGTTGTTTGTAGGTGCTTATATTTCTGTGCTAAATATAGGTTTGGAGTCTATGTGAGACTATGTAATAGGTAGCAGAGTCTAAGACGTATGAATCACCAGTGGCCACAGATATTTCATAATAACTGGGTTAGCTGTATCGTGATTCACGACACCGTGGTATTTATAATACTAAAATAATCATTGACATACTCGTAAAATGGGTATCTATTAATTAAACTAAGGCAAAGTGTTAATTCTTCAGCCATTTTTGGTTTGAAACAAATACTTTATCAACTGGTTTCAAACATGAAGCAAATATTATCATATAAAGACACTTTAAATATGTATAAAGCTACCATCTTAGACCGCAGCACGCATCTAAATACAACCGCTTTATTTACAGTAACGCAAATGCAATCGTAGGTAGAACTTCGGTACAGTCGGTACGAATGTCAATGGGTTAGAAACAACACCAAATTCGCTTTTTAATTCCTATATAAAAAATAAATTCAGAATTCAGAAAAATTCTTAACAAGTTGCACAAATGAATGTACTCGGTAATAGTTTATAGCAAGAAACTCGACGTGATACTTGTTGTAGCGAGGTTATGTTGAGGAAACGTCGAGATTATGTTAGTGTCTGGTTCCGACAGGTTTGGCATCAGACTGCATCTTCAAACAGCGAATACCATAAAGGACATCCGACACCGTTGGCACAGTCAACTAACAACAGTGTCGTCCATATTTAACGGAGTTTTCAGAGCGAGTAGCGTTAATTGCCACAGAAAATGTTGGATTCTTGTGATGTGTCATTGTGTGGTTACGAACGAAGGTGCACCCGTTATTCTATTCAGATATGTAAAGTACAATCGTAAGAATTTTCCCAAAGGTCACTAGCGTGACGGAACCGACGCGTTTAATTATATTATGGAAATGATACATTGTCAAATTATGAATTTAAGAATGATTAGCAGGAGTGTTAAAAATATTTTAACACCATTCAAGAAGATTACGCTTTAATTTGTGTGCAATGTTGAAAAGCCGGTGTGTGATAGAGGTCACAACCGTATTAAGTATAGAGAACTGTTTCGCGCTCTAAATTTTTGTTTGTTTAAAAGTTACGATATTAAAAACCTGCACTAAATAAAAAATAAAGATAGCCAATGTCTTGGTTCCTTTGAATCACGAAGCAAACAGCCAAGTTATCGACAATCGACCGAAGAATGGTCGGAAACCGTTCACAACAACATACTGTACATTTATTACACTTGATTCTTTACCTACTTATAGAACCGTTAGCAAAGAAACGCCGGAATACGAATGAGCACTAAAAAATTGACGTAAGTAAATGTAACTTTATATCTAGAACGCCACCCATGACCTCATATGAAGTATTGAAAGAATTAAACATGTGGCTCCGATAAAACATGTGCAGCTTCTTAGAATTTTCACTGAAATCACTATAAGAGGCGGCGAATTATCAGTAGGTACATTATTAGTTTTTTTTTTTATTAATGAAAGTAACAAACGAGCATACAGGGCATCTTCTAACAATCTGAAAACAAGCTGAAAACGTGGTAGGCGTTAGGTGGCCTGGATTCGTAGGACCACCAATCGATGAGAAACAAAGGTCCTCGAATAGAGACGACATCTGAGCAAAAGGAGCACAGGTGGCTCTATGATAAGATGAAATAAAGAAAATAACGCGAATCCATTAGATTTCGAGTGCGCAGGATCCCGTATAGAATGGATATAAACAAACTTTTTATGTAAAATGGTATGAAAATTTTCAGAAGTATTGTACAAACTGATAAACCATCCATTTTTTTGTTAAAATAAATTGGTGAAATATGATGATCTTTCTAAATGTCTCTGTACTTTGTATACCTCTATGTACATATGTATGTATGTGTACTTGTAAGTGATTTTCATTTCATTTCGAAATTGTATTATATCGACAGTGCAACTTCACTGTATAATGTGACATAAGCAAAAACAATATCCACGACTTTCTTAGAAAGCTAATACGTATAAAAACTCGAATCTGGACGGGTTATGGACGGTCATGCACACCGAATGGGTGTGAATGTGCCGTCACCTGACAATGAACACACTGATCACTATTATTATATCTCATCTTATTACCATTGTTGTTACATTCACATGGACTGTTTCACAAAACATAAAGTAACAGGTGACATGTGATACCTTATTTATGTTCGAACAAATACAAAAGAATTAATGAAAATTTGAATAAAGATGTCGACATCAGCTGGTTTTCTATACAGAGAATATTTCATAGTAAAACCCATTGTTAAGAAGTCATTTACAAAAATTTTATGGGTAAAATAAATCAGACTTTCCAAGGCAATCCATTCCGCCAATCTGTAAAATCGTCTCCACCTTCTCAAGTCATTACACGGAATGCTTCTCTCGGGATGGGATTAATCTTCTCTGGCTTAACAGAAGCTGTGTTTCTACAACCAATTTATTTACATACAAAGACGGTTTGCTGCCAGCCGTTAATCTCGATAGACCACTTTTTTTATCCATTCCAACAATTCGTAAAGTCTTTTAAGAAATTAGCATTATCTTCTCATCGTCTTCTACAAAGAATTGAGCATTCTTAGTTATAAGGGATGCCATAAAGAAGGTAAGTATCATCGATTTCAGGAAATAACTCCTCCATCATCCTTATTTACATACAAAGACGTATTGCTGCAACTCGTCAATCTCGACTACCATTGTCATCGGTTTCGCATGAAGTTAAACCGTGTCAAGATATTATGGTCTTTTGAACTAACGGAATTAAAATTATAGAAGCGTCAACCTTATTTGCCGATAAAGACATAATGGCTGAGATCAATGGTAAACAATGTGCTGTTACTTACTGTGCGTAAGATAAAAAGGTCAGAAGCCGTAATGTTACTGTGTATATGGCAACACATCGTATATCAAATATATTTGCACACAGAGATGAGCCAATAGTTACAATACTTATATTGAAAGTAGCAGACATCATAGACTACATACGTGTAGCAGACAGATAAAAATATAGTAACATATATGTAATTAGTGACAGTCTAAACTAATAATAAATAAGTGACATACTAAAAAATGCCATAGCCGATAAAAAGTCAGAGGAGTTTGAGAGATAAAACTATTTGTATTTCTATCTTTATTTCTAACGATTTCCTAGCAACAAAAGTGGTGCAACAATGCAACAAAAGCAAGAAAAATTAAGGTCACAATTTAATTATTAATAATAAAATTTAAACCTTTATACTACCCACGTGCATAATTACCCTACAGTTTTTGGTTTTCTTATACGGTTCAAAATTATTCCGAAACATCGAAATCACGAACAGACATGAGTAAACGTATCTGAACCAAATACCATCAAAGTGATAGATAACCTCTTCAAAATTCTTCAAACAGTTATCGAGACCGACAGTCAATCGCGCGGCATTTAAATATGTAACGGGAAGGATAAATTCGCAATCGTACACATCAAAACCGACATGAAACAAATTGCGAGAGATGTTAGAGCAACATTTTATTTGCAAAACAATGAACACGTATTGATTGCACAAATTTTTAATCATTGCAATACATTAGACTTAATAGTAGACTTCTTTATTATTACTATTAGATGCATCGATGATGATTCTCAGCAGTGATAGCCTAGTGGTTGAATTTTGACCTACCATTCTGGTGGGTCCAATTCGATCCTAGCACGCACTTCCAATTTTCATGGACACTTTAAAATTAATTATCAATTAGTCTTCGACGAAGAAAACCATTGTAAGAAGGTTGCTTGTCTGAGAGTTCCATACAGTTTCGAAGGGCATGAGAAGTCCATCAACTTGGCCTTTTGGTCTAAATCTCTTTTACACAAAATTTTGTATTGGATTTATGACCGAGTAATCTATTTAACAGTGTATATAGATATAAATTACATATAACATCTAAAAATTAGCATCCCTAAAGGTTTTGACAAACTGTAGATATTTTTTTCAAGATGATTTTCATTTTTGCTTAAAAATTTTTTTCTCCTACTTGAATTACACTGTATCACTTCTGGATTAGACTATTCAATGGGGGGTTTATACAGTTATATATCTACTAAATCGTTCTAGTGTGCCCAGAGCCTAAGAACAGCAAACGAACAGCGTCTCTATTACATCGATTACCTAATGGAGCAAGTTGCATCTGGGTTACATCAACTACTGTTACTACTCGGCACTCAAGGTTATTTGTATTCAACACATTCTTTGTTTCGTAACAATTAAGTATAGTTTTCTTACAATAAATCTTAAATTTTAATAGATAAAGATATCGGCTTGGTATAATTGAAAACTATTAACCAGACATTTATTACTATCTATTACATATTTTGGTTTTATTTTAAACGATGCGCAGTCATAAGAAAATTTTTAAGAATTGAAACTCTTCTCGAAAAGAGTAATACATAGAGAGAATAAGAATAAATACATTGTTATACCATTTAATGTTTGTATACCTAAACTGATGAAAAATGGCGAACTTACTAAATATAATCTACATCATAATTGTATAGGTACCCATGTTTGTACAAATAAATAATTTTCATTTCATTTCATTTCAAAAATGGAATAAATCCCTTCCTTAAAGCATAAATACTTTTACTCTTGACTCCAATTTTACGTAACATTTTAATCCTAGTAACAATTTTTAATATTAACGAGTGCATGGAACCTAAGTTCGATACAGATATCCAATTAGCAGTACAGATTAAAACTAATAAGACAATTACTTGGTTCATTTAAAATACACATGGTGAATGATTACAAATGCCCCTGGCAATAGATACAACACAATGGACTTCCGGGCGGCTTTCTAAAATGCATATGAAAACAAAGTCGATTAAACTTCTAACCCTGGATTACGCAACGGTATCTTGAGGACATAATTGGTATAGTATATGGCTATTGATTAACAATAACAGAAGAACTTAATTGCCAAGTCCTTTAATTAAAAAATTGACAGATCAACAGTTATGTGGTTTTATAATGATTTATATCTAATATATTCATAATAATGCATTTTATGTGCATTTATTCAAGAAAGGCATATCACAAACATTACAAAAAAAATAATTTATTTAATTTATATGTTCACTCAAACACAATCGCTGCACGCACCGGCTGTCGTACTATAACGTCATATCACTTAAGTGGCGCCGGCTCAAAAACGAACCTCGGCCATGAGCCGACCTTTATATATCGGGCCAAGGAGGTTTATTGAATTCATTGTCATATTTGAGATTGTTTTTCTGTAGGGTTTTGATTGCATATGATTAAGTTGGGGAAATAATAGCACTGTTTAATGTGATTTATACAATTATTGCATTTTTAACAGAGTTCATAAAAACAGGAATGGGTTCGGGCTCTCTAGGAGTTGTTGACTAAATTGCGTCTTTTATTTTGTTTGATAGTATACATACACCGGAGCGGAAGAAGCATAGGGCGCTCTCCTACCAGATGGACTAATGAACTGAAGAAAATAACAGGAAACCTTCGCAAAAATTCAGAAAGCCCAGGACCGAACGAAGTGGCCTCAACTAGGGAAGACCTACATCCAGCAATAGACATCCAAATAGTGGATGGAGCAACAGCCCCATATAAATGTGGTTATGATCTACTGATAAGACGCAGACAAAAGAAAGAACTAATCTTTCTTTTCTGCCTATTCTTTATGTCACTTAGTACCTATTATAGATGTAGCTAATATTATCAACGCATACTTTTGTCTCTTCCAAGATGTGTCCAAATTTGAAATTTAATTTTCTGCATGCTAGAAATACGTATAATCCTATATTAACAATTCACTAAGAACTCATTGATATAATCTACAGAACACAATATACGCGTAGGAGACGAATACAACCGCTCGATATCCGAGACTTCAACAGGTTTGCTTATTATCTAAGCACTTGCCTACACATCTTGTCTTATGAAACAACGAGATCTGGTGAGAAATTCCGCCAATCTGTTAGTAACGTGTAAACATTTTATTGTCTTCGAAGTCTGATGTTTGTTAAATAGCGGTAACAATTTCCGCCTAGAATTGTTGTCTAACAAACACTGTTTATATTTTAGTCATGTATCCACGTAGGAGTGGAATGAACTAAGTGGTGAACAAACGTGATTGAATATTGTATTTTTAACAAAACTCAAAAACGTAACAAGTATTACGTTGTAGAATCTAAACCTTTATTTAGACTCTTCAAATACGTTACATAAATTTCCTGTTATACCCAATACCGGAAAGCTGTAAATAATATTTTTAGCTATTTCAAAACACTGATATCTTTATTTAATCATTAAATCCATTAAAAGTTCAGTTATAGCATTCTAGTTTATTTTCGAATTTTAATGAGTTGTTTTATTGTTGATTACGCAGTTAGTACGTAAATATATATGTACGTCATGGCTCTATCTATAAATTGCAAGATGAAAACGTATTATTTTTATAGCTTTCGCCGTAAATAACGCGTTTTCACAGCGGATGTGGTACCGTGTTCATAATAATTATAAACACATCCTGTTAAATAAATGACATTAATAAACCTGGTTGAGGCTCAGAATAAAATAAAGCCTTTAGAAATACTATTAAAACACTAAGAGTCTTTGCCCACTATATTTATTTATTTATTTATTATTATATTCATAGACTCATTCATTTACAAATAAAACAATTTAGATGGAACAATGAACAAATGAAAAATCATAATCGTAGTCACGATACATTTTCATCAACAAAATGATGAGATATACAATTTATTAGGGACGAGTTTCTTTACAAAAAGGATGCAAGAGTCTCAGTGGATCACACTGACATGAATATGGATATTACTAATTCATTAACATTCGACCGTTAAGAAGAAGATACAGTTTCACTAAAGATTTATTCCTTTACAGCAAACACTTAATAGACAACAATTAATATTACAATACATACAAGAATTACAAACAATAAACCATCTTACCAGGGCCGTTAGAGTAAGAAGCTTCATCATGAATTAATTTCACCTTAATAAATCCGTCATATCAAAATTAGTATAAGCTATATTTAAACCAAATGCCAATAGAAGTGTTTACTCAACTAGCAATAAGCGTTGCGTCAAGCGACAACCGTCAACCGAAAACTGTCTGTACCGTTCCGCAGCCCTAACCTGTCGCCCTAATATCCTTACCTTATATTTAGTAAACTCTCGCAACCACACCAGTTTTTCGAAACACAATAAATTGCATTTACAAAACCTACTGCTATGACGATTTATTTTAATTATGCCCAATATCAAAATAAACGTAGTAACAGAATCGCAAACGCGCGCCCGTCGCGTTTCCTACCTCCTTACAAAGACTGTTACGCCCGTTACCGCACACAGTTAAAGTTCAAATCTCTCTCACGCTGATAAGTAAGTCATGCACTGAACCCTGTGTCCGATAAATTAGAATTTACACGCGGGTCAAGTGGTACAGTTCACGTGAGCCGGAATTAGTACGCGGACTTAACTGCCCTGTATCATCGAGACTGAGAAGAAAGTTATATAGATTACCTACATATTAAACTTCCAGCCATACTCCTAACTTTGCTATCCGAGCTGGATATGGCATCTTCATGCTCATACTAATGCAACTCATTTGCTTGCTAATGTAATTTTATATTTATAACTTACTTGCAAACTCGGCCCTGTTCAAAAAGTTTTAACTATGGAGTGTCGGGACAAAAGATAAACGAAATTTCAACTATTTCAATATTCGCGCGAAAATTGAAATTATTATTTCGCACTATGAATGGAAGAAAAGCTTAAGTGCCATATAGGACATAGACGTTACGTCTTTCTTCAAATCATAGAGCGATTTATATTCTGTATGTATAACGAGATCGTCTGGTGTGCAAGCCATAAAAGCTAGGTGGTCTGCACGCGGCCCGCTGGCCAAAGGTTGAACTTAGCTGTATTCATCAATAAGGTTTTGCGATCGGAAGCTTGTGCTTAATAATGTTATACGGTCACTGCAATCTATTGCATCCACATTCAACCTCGAATAGTGCCGAAGTAGTTTCTGAAGTCGATCGTCGTAATAGAAGAGTCACTACTCCTGAAGACTTACGGTTGCCCTTTACCGTTACGTTTCATATCCTAAACACTTCATGAAAATCAATATATTTCTAGTTAATGATCCTGACTGCTTCATCCGCCGCAGGTTCGATCCCGACCCGTAACAAACGTTCGTGTGATAAGCACGAATGTTGCATCTGCAAGAGATGTAGGTACATCTTAAATTTTTTAAATATTTATATGTATATCACACGTAGATGTTCACAGTAGAAATGGGCGTGACGGTAATTCCAGTCCTGCCGACTAAGTCTACCGCACCTATACCGTAAAATTAATAATTTCTTTCCGTCGTCCAACTCGTGAACTACATCGATTGGGTTTATCTACCGGCGGACTGATGTTTATTGCCATAATAGCAACAACCAATAGTTAAAGTTCAGATCGTTCCCGCGCCGATGACTAAACGCTTAATCAGAATAAAATTATCTACTATATTCTTTGAGATTTCCGTAATTTCTAAAGGTAGGTTCGCCATTCAGGAAAGCACCACCGCCAGATTCTATTTTACCGTGAACCAATATAATAAGAGCGAACCAGAAGTAGCAACGCTTGATGCAATCTCAGGTACGACTTCGGTGCAGCTTGACCACTTAACACCAGAACGCCTGGATGCACGTTTGCTACTTTTTTCCAATAAAAACGAAATTTTACACTCATATTTTGGAATAATTCCCATTTCGTCTAAACATTACACGCTGACGTTTTATTGTTGTAGATATAAACTAGACAGACGTGTGTTTGTATTGTTTGTTACTATTATAAAATAATCTATTAAACTACAGTCGAAATTTACACCTATACATTTTATGAAGAATATTACACTAAAAAATTTGAAGTAAATATACTGAAGAGTTTATACGATGAAGGACTGAGATATAAGATTTCCATAACATTCATAGAACATAATAAGCTTTCATACATTGCATCAACTAAGATCAACTGCCGCGAGACCCCATTGACCCCCACGACCGCAATACAATTCCAATGATTGCTGCAATGCCTATATTACTTAGCCTTAAGCGACCTTATTAGAAACAATTATTTAGCACCTATATTAATCCGTAATTAAGAACCTAGGTTTGTTACAGTATGTATTATAGTATTATGCATTAAATAATACCTAATAACAAAACGCGAAATAATCGGACCAGCCAATATTGCAATTATAATCGCAAAGTTATTGATGACGACAGACACAAAAGAACACTCATTTGGTCATCATTCATACTTTCTTTACATTCCGTTTGTAGATAATTATAATTGAATTCCAATTAACATCAGTTAAAATAAATTACTTACTAGAAATGCATTATATTGGGTGTACTGCTACACCCAACACAACTGTAAGGTATTTTATTGTTTCAGAAGAAGGGTATGGGTGCACGCTAAATACGAGGCGACCATGCTATTCCTCAGAAATAGGAACGCATCTACTTTCGACTTATACAACAGACATTTACGGCACAAACTCCAAATGTTTAACGAATTATTTCTTACTTCTTAGTTTTCTTTTCTCCTATATCACCCCAATGTCGATAAAAATGAAATTAGAATTATTGAAATCGGTCAAGCCATTTTCGAGTTTCGCGGCAATTATTTTTTATATGTACATACGTACATAATTATGGTCTCGCCTTATTCTGAACACGATGTTATTGATCAAACCGTTGCCTCATAAACAGAAATCTTGCCCGAAAAAAAGTTAGCCGTTCAATTTCGCACTTTTATGAGCCCAGAACCACCAAAAAAACTTAACTCACCATAAAAGTCTAACAACATAATAAACCATTAAACATAAAAGGGTCTGGCTATAAAACTACTAATGCAACTGGCAAATAATTGTTAAAAGACATAAATGGAATGAAACTTAATTCAAAGTTTACACAAGAAACAAGTAGGTACATATGCACATAACATAGCGCCGCTAGTGCCACGATGACCAAGTTACTATATTAAGTGTAACTATAACAAGTAAATACAAGTGTTGACCCCATAAATGTTCATAGAAAGTTAATAGAAATCTAACATCGATTGCGCGGTACATATGTTTCTAAGAAGTTAATAACTTTGCCTTAATCGGATCTTATTAACTTATATATAAAAAACAAGAACATTTAACTTGAAAATTAATCTAAATATGTTGAAAAAACAAATGGCATCAGTCAATTTTGCCACAAAACTTTTCTACTTACCAACTCCGCAACAGTAAAAAGCGATTAGGTAGAAACCAGGTAACTATCGCTGACCTAACCGGTGACCTATATGATTGTTTGCTACTTCTTTCCTATAAAAAATCACTAGGAGTTCACTAAATACCTACCATCTTAGTCCTTTGAAGTAGCACTGCATATATTGCCGGCATGCTCGTTTGCTAATTTTATTGAAAAAAAATGGCAGTCAAAGAGAGGAATTAAACAATGCGTAAATCTCGATTTCCACCAATACATCCACGGAAATTATTGCCGACCCTGCAATTACAGAGTCAATTGAAATTAATGGCGACAAAGATAAAATAGCGATTTTAGCACTAACATTAGGGCGTTTGCATAGCTGCTTTAAAAATAATATTGCGGATATCCTGTAAAAACCTTAGCCACTGTTAACTTGAATTCTTTCTAGATACTCATTTGACTATTTAGTTCATATAGTCATAATGGTCAATCAATTCAGTCAGGCAGTCCTTCGTTCATTCGGCATACAATCATTCTTATTTATAACTAATCGCGACGACATAATCATTTCTATGATACTTAGGTTGAGCATATCTATTAAAGTAGGTACAGATTGATTATTTGTTATAGGAAATTCATATATGTATATGTTTATTAAGTTCAATTTGAGTATAGACGTTTATAAAATAAAAAGTAAACAGAAACGACTAACTTCAACTAAGTTTTCTTGACAAGTTTTATCAACTATTTAAATTGATAGATACTAGTTTTAATATTACAAATAATGATACCAGCAATATAAAGCTTATAAAAGCTTAGTACATAATGAATAGCAACGTTTTACTCTAATAAAATCATTCAACACTTTTACTTCTACTTACGTACTAACTATTACAAAATGACGCGCGTAAGGTATGATTCACTTATTGATCCATAAACTTGGAAGAAAATTCCCTTGGAAAAAAACTAGCTTGTATAACAAAATATTACAAAACTAGCTTATGCTTAGCCATGGCAATTATCATAAAGAAACGTATTCTATGCGTTTATCCAAATTACGAACTATCCGTGTACCAAATTTCATCCAAATCGGTCCAACCGTTTTTACGTGATTCAGTAACAAACATCCATCCATCCAAGCTTTCGCATTTATACTATTAGTAAGATTAAGTTCCTTATTGTATACGTTCACAACTCGTTCAAATATTTTAAGTTATCTAAAACAAGTTTCAGGTTCACTCTACAAGTACATTAACATTTAACAGGACCCGGCTAACCAATTAAATTACGGTTTAGGAACTTTATTTCTCACATACGAAAAATGAGAACACATACTTAGTTAACAAGATTTAAATATTAAACCTATTCCAAAATTATAATATTTTGTTTGACTCTCTTAAGTTGCTGATAGAATTATCATTTGATTTACCAGTAAGTTTACGAACGACATTAACGTGTAGACGTCCTTAGACTAACGGCTTTCCACTGAAATTAATTGTCCAATAGTTAGATTCAATTAACTGGAATATAAAGCCTGGGTCTATAATGCGGTAACTCTACGAGGACTGGGTTTATAATTACACAGATAACCTCGTAATTACTACTTGTTAGGCTTTGAGTTTTCTCGGTTAAGAAAGCAAATTATTACTGTTAGAGAACAATAATGTAATAACATAAAGAGAAAAATATATAAGTACATTGTATCTGCAAATTATTGCAAATAACCAAAATTGATGAAAAAATAATGATGAATGGTTTTACATTTTCAAATAAATTTTAAAGGGGATGAAAAATTATATTAAGTTTAAAAATCACTTATAACTTACTAAACTAAAGAGATTCGAGAGGAGACCTGTGACTCAAAATATGCGTATAAATTCATGCAAATTTATTTGCTTATGCCAAAAATAGTACAGCGACATATCGCGCCGAATCAGATGAAACGCCCTCCCACGTGCGTCTATTGGCTATCAAGTCTTTTACTATACCATACGAACTTAATATAATAAGTCAAATTGTATTTAATATGTAAGACTAAGTTTATATAAACATAGTCTTAATGCACGAGAACAATCTTGGCATACAAAATTTTATTAAACCGTTGCCGGCGTTAACTACGGCGGTACTTCCCCAATCGGAACCAATCTACCACCTGATAAAAATTCAAATTATTGGTGTTAGTGTCATGTACATGTTACTAACTTTAACTAAATATTTCTTATTTACATATCATAAAAATCACACACACACACACAATTACGTACTGAAGTATTTAGCGCTTGGACGGTGCTTATCAACATAACTTCCTGCTTCGAGGCGTTCTCTTCAAGGAATCAGTAATGATAATAGAGACAGGCGCGGCTCATGTGTCCATCTATGACTTTGTAATGTTCATGTTTACTGGAAAACAATCTTCGTGGCGACCATCAAGACATTATTTGACATAACAGTACGTCTAAGTATACGGCGTAGAAAAGATAGAAAAAATGACATTAAAGCGAAGCAAGCATCATTTCCAAAAGTACCCCTTACTTGAAGAGATTTTAATGAAGTAAAGATTGGTCTCCAAGCTACATCATGTACTAAAATATATATACATATGTACATACATACATATGTATATTGTTGTTAGAATCTATGAAACTTAAAAATACTATTGGAAATAAATCTTAGTACGTAGTTATACGTAAGGTTGATTTAAATACTTGGCTTAGTAAAATAAGTATAACTTATGATCTTCGTTTTTCACCAAAACTGAAATTTGGCTGATTTTGATGATCAAAAAATATAATTACGTGATTGTATTAGTTCGACATTTTAATTCTTTCAATAGAAATTTACTCGATGTATCTAGTAGGAGAGAAATATTAAAACAAATATTAACATCTTTCTCAAAGTAAACTATTTCTCAAGTAAAATTATACACCAACAGTGAGAAAGATCAATGATTTAATATTATCCTCACAATTTAAAAAATACAAATAATCGTTAAAACATTAGAAACTTGAAATAAATGAACACAAATAAAGTGGACGTTCCACATCGATCATATTAAGTACTTTTACCTATTCAGGCAAACTACAAATCAATTAGAATTCCACCTTCGTCTCTATTGAATCTTAATTAATGACGGGGAAAGTAATGGAATAATTTTGCTACCAATCACTTCACTTCCTTTACTTGGCTGCAGGTGAAATATCTAGCTTTACTCTAATTGCTTTTCCCCTGATAAATATGTATCTATCCATTTTATCTTTAAATCTTTTAGGTTTCGCTAAGCGCTAATTTTAGCAACCTTGCTAATTTTAACTTCTAATATAAACCCTTTATCATTACATCGTGTTTTTCGTGCATACATATATGTATGTATGTATATATAAGCTTATTATATATGCACCTTCGTAAATAGATACTAAGCCTACCTATTAAATACCCCGTCGGCGCCATTCCTACTAACAATACCATTTACGATATGAAATTCTAACCAAATGTATGTGTGTAAATGTGAATATGACAAAATAATTGTACATTAAACCCTTGTCCACTGTTATGAAACGTTGGTTAATATTTATTAAGAATCAATCAAATAATCAAGAATAAGATTATTGCGCTTAATCTGTTAGTAAGTAAATTTTTCGCCAATTTTAATATTTTAACTTTCATATTTCCTAATAAAT
>DWNH01000196.1:0-17792 GCA_018249895.1 Tiana niger
AGAAGGTCACCTATACTTTATACACCTAATTAACATAGTAAGAAAGATATATAATTATAAAGTGATATCAATATTTCTGACTATTGTCAGACGCTTACAACGAAATAAACAGTTTATTTCTCATATTTCCGTATAGTTTTCAGTTTAAGGTGGTCATATTATAATATTTCTACCCTATATATTACCGTATTATTACCTATATAATAGGTAACTCATTACTAGTCCTCTATCATATTCATTGATTTCAGAGGCTTATTTGTTACATAAAGTAAATATTATTTGTTAGCCAGAGTATTAATTTTATAACTTGTATTATTTTACATTATGACAATTTACGTATAACATATGTATAAAAGTATGTATAATTATTTAAAAGTAGTATCAATATGAGGATAGGTCTTCGATCAAGTACTGTATAATTAATTGGTGCTTTGTGTATTCAGTTTGACCTAGCTTATCAACCAAGCAGATAAAAAATAAATAATGTTTATAGTTACATTTGTTTACATATTTATAAATTATATGATATATATATTAATAAGATACGTATGCTGTATCATGAACCGATACTGTCAGCACTAACAGAGCATACCTATACCTACCTAACATTACATTTTTGTAATACGAGAAAGGACTTCGTACTTTACCTCTGAACACAGTTCTCGTATGTATACATCTCTACTTAGTTGTTCTTTTTTACCTCAGGGAAAACAGCTTAAATAAAAATAGCTAAACGAGTACAATCACTAAGTGTTTTTTTATCGTCAGGTTAACTTGGGACGAGAAACTATCGTCCGCCACGGTGCCGTCGGAGGCTATGTCCGGCGTCACTACGGGGCGGAGACGCGGTAACGCTTGCGCACCCTTCCGCGACTGCCAGTGATCTTCTTCACCCCCAACTCCGATGTTCGCTTGTCGAACACAAGAACCCTGTCTATTCTGGAACCACTATCGTGCGACGGCGATCGACAGCCCGTGTCCGAAAACGCCACTAGTCGAGACGACTAGTTTTCGACACGGGTTAGTCTTGTGTATGCCGTCTGTTGCCAGCTACGCAGACGCGTGACCATCCTCCTTGGCCGTATCCGCTTCTCTTTTTTGTGTCATCACCTCCTCACAGAAGAGGGATGTCGCCCTCTTACAATACAAGACTATTATGTTTTGACCAGAAAAGTTTAGCATTTAAAATTGAATAGACGATCTTTTAGGCTATTAGTGCTATTACAGTTAATGTAAAATCCACACAGTAAATATAAACGTACACTTAGTACAAACTCCTTGCTAGGCCCTAAAAGTATATTTGTCCTATATTTAAGTTAAATTCTAACAGAATAATCTAATAGTGTTATTCTGTATATATGTGACTCTATTGTGTACATGAAAGACCTCGTCCTTGTGTCTTGCTATTATGTATTCCTACTTACATTACTACATTCTTTCCTTTGGCTTTGGTAATCTATAAGACGGAGTCAAAATTCTAAACATAATATCTAGTAACTACACCAATTACACATTTTTTGCGTAGACATGCTTTGTAGGTTTCTATGCATAGAGAACATTTTATTTTTTTGCGTATGAAAATGTCATGCCCAGTCGGGCAGTAGACAAAACTAGTGACAATGACAATGTCAATTTGTGTCAAGTCGTCAACGTGTAATGCGTGGAGTAATTTTTAAGAAAATATAAAATGTGCGAATGTGATTTAACATTTAATGAACTATAAAATCAAGCATCTAAACTTTATTTAAATATGGTCCTACTAAATAATGATGAGGTAATTTAAGCTATTTTATAGCAATGTCATTTCCGAAATATTATAAAGAAAAGTTCGTTAATTGCTATTTTTTACAGTTTTTGACGGAGCTTGCGAAATTGTTTCAAAAGGCCCGTGCTTCTGGGTCTGTTACAATGACAATGAAACGATGTAAGTTACTTTTGATGACTGTAAAGTGTTCATATACATATTGAGATATTACTTTGCCATGCCATTATTTACTTAGTTTACATTGTCTTTAAAATATTTACGTTTCAAATAATTCTTATTATAGACGATGGACGTACAAAACCACATCCAAGAGATGGGACTCCAGCTGTAAAAAATCCTGAGTACAAATGCTTAGTTCGTGCACAATCGCGAAGTAAAAAAATATCGACAGTTATAGAGCAGCGAGATGTTGAAAAGTTCAGTACTGCGTATTCTAATTTGTTGAAAACAAGCGTAAATGGATTAAAACGCTTAAAGAAACCGAAGAAGAAAGCAATGGCCACTCAGTAATATTCTATAAATGTCAAAGAGACTGAAGGAGTGTTATTTGCACAAGAGTGAGGTAAAATGTGAAATGTAAAATGAAGCGTTTGTGCTATGTTGCTAGTTTGTGCAAAGTGATCATTGAACTGTGCTTTTCCCTTTTGAGGTGTGAAGAGTTGATCCCACTGCCAGCTGGTGACGGTGGTGCATTTTAGTCATTGACCATCAACCGTCTGATGCTCCTAATTTTTATAATTGTTAAGTTATACACAAACATTTATATATAATAAAGTAATACTGTATATCCATGTATGTTTCACTTGCCTCTTTAGTTTTTATGAATAAAGGATATTGCTCTAAACACACTGTTTTCAGAGAAATCACATCAGTACTGTAAACAAATGTATGTCGAGTGCATTAGTTAAATGTACATATATTTTGGATGTAATGTTGTCATTGCAAATATATTTTAGAACCAGCAGCAGATAAACCTACCTAATAATCTCTTAGGTTCTGTACCATGTGTGTAAAAACTGAACTTTCGCTGTTTATCAGCCTTGTCTGTCTTGATTAAAATTTTGCTGAATTTAAAATAATGTCACAATTAAGAACAAAATTTAAAGCAAAAAAATTTTTGGTACTTACACAAGTATTTTTTTGGCAAAAGCATCAAACCTTATATGTAAATAGTGCACACACTAAAGTATAATAATAAAAATAGATGAAGTTAAAGTTGGAATTGCATATGAAGGAAATTGAACACATATTAAGTATGCGAGTAATATGTGTTAAGTAATAATAAAAAAAACATATGCTTGTAGGGATAAGAGTACCAAGCTATGTTATGTATGACAGTCATGTTGGTTGCATAGAACAGTTAACGTATTGTATTAGTGACAATAAGTAACACAGTGTGTTAGAAGATCTATATTGTTTCTTTACTTTAAATAGCTATTGGCACATATAGACATTATACACACATAAAAAGCTAGAAGCTATTGCAATAGTCAAGGTACAGAGTTAATTTGGACAGAAAAGTTAATAAATAAATAACAAGGCATGTCATAATTTCTTTATTTTAAATATCTTATAAGTTCTGTAATACAATTTATTTAAAAGTAATTTTTAACAATTGATTAAATTTTTATATCACAATATGAGACCAATACAAAATCATTAGCATACTAATATTTTTAGATACACATTTGGTTGTCCATTATTTATATATTTTTATACTTTAGAGTATTATACAAATCTACATTTTATTGCTTTTTTACATTAAATGTCAAGCAAATAGATTACCTCATGTTAAATAGTCACTGCCACAGGGAAAACAATCGCCAAGCCCAGTCTTAGTCTAAATTGTTCAATTATTAAACAATTATTTTAAAATGTCATAATTCCCAATATTTTTATAAACTCCTTATCCTATTTGATAGTACAACGAAATTTAATAAGACAATATTATAAATAAGAAAAACGCATTAAAGATATGATTTTGGTTTTGAATTTGTCTTGATAACAGAATATTAACTGGCGAAAAAAAACGATGAATTGAAACTTATAAAGATACATATAATTGACATTCCCCCTTATTTTTTGGGTACCTACCTAGTTATTTAGCTCGCCAGTAACTACATTTCTATTAAATAGTATGGTATAGGTTTAAACTAAGGAAGAACATTGCCGAAGTCTAAAAGAGTCTTCTTTGAGTCAGGTCACTTGACGTAAAACTTTATACTGTAGTCGTATTTGAGCCCAGAGAGGGTCTTAAAAGTAAATCGTTAGAAGGCCGTTACTGTTGAGGTTTAAGAAAGAAAATGTTCGTAGGTTTGACATAGCTGATACAGAGTGGTGTTGAAGAGGTCTATGAGAGAACATTCTTAGAGGTGAGTCGCTTGAAGCATGCATTCCGCACGTGATCGTTGCCGAGGCGCTCGGCCTCGTGCAGCACGCGGCGCAGGTCGTTGGTGCGGTCGTGGCGCGCCGCCAGGATGTACGCGCTGCTCACATTGCGGCACCGTAGATAGCACGATATCTGTCAACCAGTGGTTGCGCGAGATCTAAATTTAATGTAGGCAAGGTATATTTTATATATAGAGGCATGCACTGCTCTCTCTTGCTCCTACAGTGTGATACAGACAATACAGGCACTGTGTCTTAGATATACTAAACTTTACTGGCTATGAGAGAAAGAAAGTAAATGTGTGCTCGGACCTCTTTCTCTTGCCCCTACAGTAATATACGAAACGTAAATCTCTCTCTATCTTCACTAACATATCTCCTTCTCAACTTCCGTTCGCCTCGCCCGATCATACTTCGTAACGCTCTCGTCGCGCATTCACCGACTTACTCCCCAAGTCAAGCGTGCGTAAAGAAGTTTTACTTCAAAAAGTGTACCTTAATAGTGACGCTGTGTATATCGTCAATGAGCAGCTCGGCCTGCTCGTCGTAGAGTTGCCCGCGCGCCTCGCAGCGCGCCACCACCGCGCTCACGCCCGCCTCCAGCACTTGGTCGCTCATGAGGCTGTAATCACACCGAACAACTTGTTAAAAAGTAAACACACACAGATGTTAAGTGCAAAATACGTAAAAATACTTGCTCCTTCCAAGTGTCCGTAAAGAATAAAGATGTTGCACATTAAATATTCAAGTACAAAGACTGTTTTTCATTTCCATTTTATTTTTGTTATAACTAAGTTTTGTTATAATTATGTTATACCGATATAGAAGAAAAGTAACGTAATGAATACTGAAGTAGATAATTTGCGTTTTGTTAACGGACATTTTGTAAACTAAAATGCAAATATTAGGTATTTAAGTAAAATTTAAGTAAAATCACAACAGCAAATAAAAAAACGTTGCTCATCGTTTTTTATTTAAGAATATTTTACCAGACCGGAACGTACGTGGAATACAATGGATGGTCACATTCCTGTAATCTTTTCATAAATTATAACATCTTTATTAAAAGCGATATTATTAATAAAAATCGGTATGAAATGACCTACAATATAATAAGAAAATAAACCAAATTATTTATTACTTACCTTGCTGCTGTTTCCTTCGACACTCGTATGCATTTTGCTAAAGTCTTCACTTCCATAAATCTGTCCGCGTTTACCAAATATTTTGACACGTGGGTATAAATGTTCATTGAATCCAATTTGTGTTCTGTTATAATTCTAAACAGGAAAAATTTTAACAATCATTACTTTTAATGATTATTACTTTAACCAAATAAAAATTATAAATTTTCATTTCAATATGGAACTAAGTTTTAAGGTGTTTTAAGAACTTAATTAAGATTTTAGAACTTATTTGACTTGGAAATCAACAATCGAACTGTTAGGACATCAACCATATATTGATAACATTTATGTAAATTATTATAACTGTGTCTATATATAACAGTAGTTTGAAAGGAGCTGATTTTTAAATATGTATTGTAATTGAAATAAGAACAATGCCTAAAGGTTGATAGACTCACTTAAACGCAAGATTAAATCCCTCCTCTATAGTCTGTCCTGTGGCCAGAATAACAGCAACCAATCTAATTTTATCTGTCGTAGAACCAAACAAAGTTGGAGGCCTGAAATCCTTGCTGTCAAAATCTTTTCGGCTCTGCAAAGGAATCACTTCGTTGAGCACTTTCTCAGTCAATCTGTTGTTCGCTTCAGCGGTCGCGAGGTACTTTGCCAACTCCATCTGTCGGGACATCGTTGTCATTAAGTTGTCTATCGTCGCTTTGTCCAGATTGAACTGTATCGACTTGGGATCGTTGTTTTCTGTCAATAAAAGAAATATGTTAAAAATGTGTGCAAGGAAGTCAGTTTCAACAATGCAACTCATAATAGACACATCAAAGATAAAATCAAATATTCTTAACCCCTGAGGACTAAAATGGTCGCCTCATATTTAGTGTTAGTAACCACACCTTTCTTCAATGGACACGAGGAACACAATAAATAGCTTCACGGTGGAATTGAGTGTGGCCGTGGTACTTCCGGAACCTGTCAAATATTGTCCATGTTAAGATCGGTAATCCTTACTATTAGAAGTGGGGACGCAGTTGGCCAGGTGATGCAGCGCGGCGGTGAGGTGGTGCCTGCGCGCGTGCAGCGCGGCGAAGGGGGCGGGGGTCGGGGTCGGCGGTGCGGGGGGCGCTAGGGCGGGCGGCGGGTGGCGGGGCAGGGGCCGCGCGTACAGCAGCGCGCACGAGGCGGAGGCGCGGGCGTGCTGCCCGCTGGCGCACTGCACCGCGTATAGCGCCTCCAGACGCTTGCTCATCTCGAGCGTGCGGCAAATGTGCATTATGTACTCCTGTACAATAAACAAAACTAAATACACTATTTGTAGACCCACGTGGTGTAGTGAATGGCACGCCGGTCCTGCATTCAAAGGGTCCTAGGCTCGATTCCAGGCAGGGCTAGGGTATTAATGATGACTTTAGATATCTGTTTCCGGTCTGGATCTTTTTATTGAATAAAAGTAGCAAACGAGCATGGAGGTGTAGTGTTAAGTGGTCACTGCAACCTCAGATAATAACTTAGTTCTACCCGTAAATACATGCGTTGCTACTTCTGAGGACTAAGATGGTAGCCTCGTAAATTGTTTATTCCGGCAACCACATCCTTCTTCCGAAACACAATAAATGGCTTCGCGGTAGAATTGGGTGTGGCGGTGGTACTTCCCCGGCAAACCTACCCATGTAAGTAACAATACATATGGCAATACACGGCAACACTCACCGACCACATCTCCAACGTGCTATCAGTGTCGCTCATTGCTTTCAACAGTTCATTAACTTTCTCCTTCTTCAAGCAATCCATGTACACAGACTCCGTAAACGTTTCCTTATCGACCAGATTATCGTAACAGTACCTTATTACTTCTCCTAAATTGCTGTGTTTTATGTAGAACATTATATTAGCAACATGTGATCCATAGTTGCTAAGATAATATACACACTCTCTATAGAAGAACGGGTCGAGTCTTTTCGCCTGGTGATCTGGTTTCGGCTCACTGTGGTTATTGTTTCTTCGCAACAGTCCTTGCGCTAGAGACTTCTTCGGTGGTGCGGTGGCCGTTTGGAAGTCGCTGTAATCCCCTTGTTTTATTTTCTTCACGCTCGCCAACATGTGCATTATATTCAGCGCTGGTTCCGTCACTTGTATTTTCTTTTTGCCTGTGTTCATCATTGTTAATTTTTCGTTGGTCGACTGAAATAAAACTCAAAATTAAAAAGCATTCCTGTATTTTACAGTAAGTATATTAAGCTCTACAGTTTAATCCCCTTCGTGAGCGTCATGGTTTCTTGCACATCTAAAATCAAACGTCTGCATCCTTTACTTCAATTTGTGCCCCTCTGTGAGTCAAACCCATAGCCTTATAAACGGTAAGGACAGTGTATCTGCTGTGTATTTAAGGGTTAACTGGTACTGAATGCTTTTAAATTAAATTCACATTTGCTTTCTATTTATTAGACATCTTCACAAGTTCACCACTGTTCCTTGTAGGTAGTTTTATCATAGTCAATTAAAGGATTTAAAGTATACTCTTACATGGCGTCATTACAACTAATTTTTTTATCTGAGATATTAATAATATAGGAAGCTGACAGAAAATCCATACTAGTTTATTTTATACCTACTAGTTACATAAACTGGTAACTATTTACGAAATAAACACATTAAATTACTCACTTTAATACTCTCTGCCTTATCTAAAAGCTGCTGATTAACGGGATAGTTCATGTCCTCCAACATGCTGATGATTTCATTGAGGAGAGGTGGATTAGTTCTAGTTCTGCCTTCGGACTGCACACTGGACGTCGACTGCGTTCTCTCCATAAACCTCATTCCCTGCGTTCTTTTGTTAACAAACTGCGATTCCGATGCCTCCTTCCCGTATTCAACGTCCTCGTGTAATTCGACGCATACATTTGGTGTATTTTTGAAGCATAACGCAAATTTCCTACGAGCTTCCTTGAAGCACCCTGCACGTAGACACGCCTTGCCCCACGCCGCCAATACACTGTTCCGTGGGATGCCGGATTTGGTTGCTATTTCCAACGCTAATTCCCACTTTTCAGCTTCGAGCAAAGATCGCACTATTTGGCCTGAAAAATAAATTTTTATTACACTATTATCGGTTTGTAGAAGTTGTTATGACGCAATAAGTAGGTACATACATTTTAAACATAATTTTTTTCCAAATACTTTATTAATCATATTCAAACAATTTTATACTTTTTTTTTGTTAAAAATAAAGTTGGCAATCCTACTTACTGGGATGCGCCCCTTGATGTGGTACGAGGTGATGCGCCTGGTGTTTGACCAGCGTGGCCATCGCGTCCGCGTGCGCCAGGCATCGCGCAGCGTGCGCCGCGCCCGTCTCCGCCACACGAGCGCCCGCGCTACCACGCAACAACCACGCAACATTGGAACGTTGAAAATATTTTATTATTAAAGCTTTCATGAGTGTCTTTACACATTTTTATAAACACAAACGGCTTAATTCACGTGTATTTTTCGAGATTATATGAGAGATGACAAGTGAAGAAAGGTAAATAAAGTATTAAACGAAAAGACTTACGATTTCTCGTGAGGCGCCCGCGAGTATAACTCCGCCGCCGCGAGCAATAGCGAGCGTCGCGCGCGCACCAGCAGCCGCGAGTCGCCGCCGTGCGACAGCTCGCGAGCCACCTCGTCGCTGCGGTCTAGGAGAAACCTGTAATAAATACAGGACATACCAGGCGATATTTATGTCTTACTGATTTGAAATTATAAATTTCATATAAGTACGTATATCCATACTAGGTAAAGTTAGGATATGATAATTAGAAAATATTGGTTTGCATGATTCATGTGGAGGCATACCGAAAATTGCACGCAAACATTTATTTTGTTTGATAAAAGGACTATTTATTTCTACAGAATTTTCCCATATGAGTAGACCGTTATTTAGTACGGATGACACGTAACCGTATGCTATAAGAGCAGAATTTGTTGAACCTGCTTCAATCTACGAAGTACGTAAACAAATCTGTTAAATTTTCATCAATCTGCAGTCCTAGAAATGTAGATTCAACTATCTGTTCTATATTAGTTTCATTGTGATATACGTTTATAGCAATAAACGATTGTTTATTGATTAATTGATCTATTACCGAAGTGGTAATCCATGTCTATTCTTATAAAATTTTAGATTACGGACCTGGGATAGTCCAAGTTAATGCTGTGGATCTTCATTATGGACAAGCATAGCGTAACATTGGGTGTGAATTCGAAGCTGAACTCCGTCCGAACAGCTTCGTTTCTCTTCGCATTAGTGGACAGGCACCAGTCCATGCAAGTTATCCCGCTCCCCGCAGAGTCAGAATTACTACTCATTGCCAGATTGTCCTGATCACAGCTTGATTTTTTGTTCATTGTTTGTAAGTAACAGTCGTCGCAGACGCGGAATTTGACGCCACTCGGATACGTGGGCACCTAGTAAAGAGACCATTTAATAAATTTATTTATATGGCACATCACAGTAGACAAAGAATTAGTGATGAATGACTGATTTCAACTTACTTGCATCCTATTTCTCGAACAAGCGTGACAGACAAGTCTTCCGCAGCGCCTGCAATGATGTCGACGAATTATCATAGAAAATATCGATATTTTGCACAGCATGCACCGGTCCGTCGTGTAATCTTCCACCCACTGTTCTTTTGTTGGAACTCGTTCAGGCATGACAAATGGCTTGGAAGCTACCTCCAAATTTATTGAATCTATAGACTGCAGGAGAGCATCGTCCCAAGGTTTCAGGGGAGTAGGAGAAACGTTGGTAGGATTTCTCATGTCCAAAGCTTTTTCGGCGTAATATCTCAACAACGCGTCGACAGCATTCCGAGATATCACCAATGATTCTATCGACTTGATATTATAATACAAGTTATCTCCGGTCGGATCTTTCTTAAGATTCGGCGAGATTTTGTTTATGATGTCAGTCAATATATCCAGTTTACCATTCATCAAGAATTGCTCGATCATGAGCAAAGGTTTCTCAATAAGTTCCCAGAACATATGTCTCATGTTTACATCAATTTCCGTCATTATTTGTAGCCCAATTTTGATGTTTTCAAACGATTTCCAATCAAACACATTTTCTATAGATATAAAATCAATGCATACTTGAAGAATTTCCACATTACGCACTTTGGACATCTCCTCTTGTATCAGATCTATTGCTTGAGATGTAGAAAGCCTAGATAGAAGTTTCTGAATCATTTCTGGTGTCGCTTGATTTGTATACTCAAACAGCTGCCGCAAAAGGTTCACCACTATTAAATTTTTCATGTGTTCAGAGATATCATGCACATCAGCCCATTCTAAACACAGTTTAAACTGCAAGTAAACAAAATAGTACAAATTCTAACCGATACAAATTTTATTTAAAAACGGAACAACATATTATATACGGTATACAAATATATATTATCATATATTTACCTTAGTTACCTCAAAAAAAATTAATTTTATTTAAAAAATTATACCTGCTGGCTGTCAATGAGCACTTCAATGATATTCTCTGGACTTTCTATAGACATTTTGTATATATTGTACCAGTGACTGACACCCATTATTGTCGATATCTACAATCAAAAACAATGTTTTCATTGATTATTATATACAAAAAAAGTAATGACATTTAAAAAAATATGTAAATATTACTTGGTCATATAACGGTATCCTAGTCATCCAACTGGTACATTTTTCGTATAAGCCTTCTTCCAAAGAACTCTGGTTCAATGTGAAACGCAAATAATCTAGAACCTCCATAGCGCCTTCTGCCGGCCAGTTATTTAAATTGTTAACTATCAAATCTAACTTCAGTTCGGGACATTTAAGATATTGACAATACTTCCAATTGTTACTAAGTTTTGAGTTTGTAGCGAGTTTAAACAATATGAGATCCCTCAAATTCATTAGATTTGCACTACACATCAATTGACGTTCAGACAAGGCATCGATTATTTTTAAACACTGCAATATTTTTCCAGATTCTATCAGCTTCGGCAAGAATGTGAACAGTTTATTCAAATCGATAACAGTATGAAGAGAAGCTATATATTTATTGCCATTGAATAAAACTTTGGTGTGGTCAAATCTTTCCAACTCCATATACTTATTGAGGCATTTAGTACGAGCGTCTGTACTGTGCTGCGTGTTACTATCGTTTAGAGTTGTATGAATTTTCTTAATTATATGAGCCAGCACCCAATTATGTAGAACGATATAAGTGAGACATTGAGGATCTGGTGTTCGCGGTAGAGGAGCGAAATCAGCTGTGTGTTCAATAAACAATTTTTCTTCTGAATTTTTAAAAGCGTACACAGCCTGGAGTAGGTTTATAAAATTTTCTTCGCTCGCTTCTTTATGAGGCCCTGGTAACGTTATTGAGGGGCAGAAGTTCAAAATGAGCTTTGGTATTAAATTCACGTTCAGTTTCTTACAAATGGGCTCTAAATGTGTGACAGGCAAATCTTTATTATTAATCATATTGCCGAATATGTCATGTAATGGTCTATTTAATATAGAGAAATAAGGGACATCTACATTGGTTTCTGACGCTCGATCTTCTTGTTCTAGTTGTGAAACGGATTTTGAGTACATGTAACACATTCTTAAATAATGTATCCTTGATTTTTTGGTCCCTTGTCGGGACACTTCTCCAATATTGCACAAATCTTTGTCAGAAGCAGCGACAACGTTCATATAAATCTGATGATACTTCTGAAGTAAATTGTCATCCAGTTTATCTGAATCACTAGGGTTTATAACAATGGCTAAGTCTTGACAAGATTGTCTCAAATCCTTAGAGAGTTGATTCAGTTTACAAAACTCCTTATGTTTAATAGGTATACGACAGTCCGTTATCAACCCACAGATGTTGTCTACATATTCGAAAGATTTATCCGTACTGCCGAAAATTTCGAAAGTAACGCTTGCGATGTCTTCGACAAACCTTATGTAGTTAGTTTTCTTTACAGCAGCTACATCTGTGCTGCTTCGAACTTCAGCAAGTTTTCTTTCTACTACATTTATCAGTCCATAAGTGATCTCTCTGTTTAGACCGCTGCCAAGTAGTATGTCTACAGCATTAATGAAAGGTGCGTTTTGATGATTATATAATTGTAGATGAGGATGGCGAGCTCCTAAATCAATTATATCGAAGGAATTAGGAGCTCTGTTGGAGGCAAGAAATCCTTCTACGAGTCCCATTACTTCAGTGGCCACAACTGATAGAGCTGAAAGTTCCTTAGTAGAGTATCTACTGCAATCTCTGTAATACAGAATATTTTTAATTTTTGCAACCAAATGACGTAGTTGTTCCGTAAACGTTACTTCAGTCGCAATCTCAGAGTCTGCTAAGTCAAACATCTGAAAAATACAAAATGGGTGATACTAACGCTAATTAAACTACACTGTACTGATATATGCTAGAAAATTCGACCTACTCCTTCAAAGGGGTTCTACTAGAGATTTTTTCTAACAAATTAAGATATAAACACCAGGGGCCAGGGTTTTAATCCCTAGTTAAACCCCAACTTAATTTCTTGGAAATGTAGTAGTATAACCTCTTTGAAAGAATAGGTCCAATTTTCTAGCACCTGTATTATAGCTTCACAAATATTTTGAAATATTCATATTTTAACCCATTGCTTATAATAATGCCTCATATTAATAATTTCAATTAAATGAGTATTCAGAATTTGCAACCCTAACATGGTTAATGATATTGTATTGGCTTTGAAATTGGTTTACATTATTGTTTGGACACATGTTTTCACAGACAATAGACTGTGACTAATAAATGCGCGTGAATGGCCTCTTCGGAATGCAGTTTCAGATAGTTCTTTGCTTGCTTACCATAAATCATAATAAAATTAAAATAAAACAAGCCAAGAGGAACTCGACACAACAGCAACAAGATCGTGCGGCAATCTTAAGGGATGATGACACTTTTATATTTAAAACCCTATTAAGTAACTGTTGATGTGCATGTAAGTTAAAAAAAAAGATTTTGAACTGAGTTTATCAGCAATATAACTGCTTGTAAATAAATATAGTGCTGATATCTCTGTACAACTGACCTCTAATATTTGATTGGCTTTGGAAAAATCATTGTGAAATAAAGCCAAAGCTACTAAACATGTTGGTTTTGCAAGCATGATTGATATAAAATCAATAATGTTCTCTTTTGCTGTATATGCTGAAAAAAACAAATAGCATATTAAAAAAGTAATATACAATATTTATATTTATTTAACAATAAGATAAATAAAAATGATTACCCTCATCTGAAGCTGAAATTGTAGAGGCAAGCATATTGTGGTCACCATCAAGTTTTGAATTGGTGTAACGTCTCCTTGCTTTGGGCTTCTTTTTGGATGGTTTAATGTCAATTTCACGATCTTCATCCTCACTGCTATCATCTACTTCTACATAATCTAAACATAATTTAAGTTGCAATGGGTGAATATCAGGAGAGAGAGTCGACACCAACTGCATCTTCCATATTGAATGATTGACTACATTTGTGATTCTTTTTAATCGTGCCATGATTTGTTCATTTCCATCGAAATCTGTTTTTTCATGTTTTTCTATTAAAATTTCTAGACACATTTTAAGTGTATTCAGAATATTTTGTGTAGTTAATGGTGAACACATAAATCCAGAAGTAGAGCTGTTTACATTTTTCGGGAATTTATTTTGTTTTTTTGAGTAAAAGTATGAACATTCTGAGTGAGTACCGCAGGGATACTCCTGATTGTGTTCGGGACATGAAAAATACTCATATCTAATAAAGAGACATGAGAAAATTGTTTCCATAACTTCAATAGTGTATTGCAAAGGTTGAATTGATAGAATAAGTCTTTTTATGTCATCAAATACAGAAGTGACTTCTTGAGCATTTTCTTCACCTTCAGATGAAGTTACTATGGCATCTATTATCTTTGTTATTACACAGTAACTATTGTATGTGGAAATATCCCAGTTCAAGTCAGATTGCTTCACAACTTTATTATCAGTTTTATTGCTTAATGTTATCAGCTCATTAATAAAATCATTATTGGTGTTTAGTAGTCTTGACACTTTATACCTATCTACTTTTGAGAGCCTACAAACTTGAGATATGATGGTCAATGCACTCTGTGCCAAAACCTGGCTAAATATTGATGTTGTCATAATTTTGCAGTTGTTTTCTAAACAAAATTTGATCACAGTCAGTTCTCTTTTCACTTCCGCTATATAAAATTGTAACTGATGGTCTACAGTAGTATAATTATCTAGTATTGAAAATATATTAGTTAACTGATGCACCAGTGATGGCAAATCATATGTTTCCGGACAGTTTGTCAAATCAATAAGGACAAGAATTAGGATTTGTTTGCTAAAACTATTAATTTCAAATGTAACATTCTTCATGTCATGAAGTTGCTGCTTGTAAACTTCAGCAGCTTTCATTAACCAGTGAGTCTTATCTTGATAACATAGTTCAAGCATATACTCTGCAGTTAATTTGAATCTTTTCTGTGGTTCATTCCTGTGCATCAAGTCTGAAGTTATTTTTAGGAGTTCTGGTTTACCTTGAAGCAGCAAACTAATTAAAATTTGCTTTCTATGTTGCCGTAATAGATCGCATGGCATTTGTTTTATTACATCGTTAGTGAATTGGGGTATGAAACTTTCTTTCCATCTTACAACAGATAATAATGTAATTAATCTGTCTGTATTTGAGATGTCACTGAACTCATGTTTTAATATGTCCAAGTACAATGTTTGTAATCTCTGTATGTTAGCATCGTTTTCAGATGAATTTTCTTGTAAACAAGAAATTATTGCAGATGTTGTCACTGGATTATTCTTCAAATTCAGTTCAAAACATTTTACTGATTCTTCTGAAAACAGTTTAATTTGTTTGGCCTCTTGTAAGTCTTCAAATACTTGTAAAATTTCCTGTTAAAAATATAGTAATCTTACAGAATTGTAAAGTAAGGTACCTAAGTTTGTGTTTAATTTATTTAATACAAGAAATGTGAACTTACACTAAATATTTCCTCAGTCAGATTGTCTAAAAGACATAACATATATTTTAGTTCCCCTTCCTTCATATTGAATTCTGAAAAAGAATGCTTACTAAAGAAAAACAAATAATTATAACAACATCCACACTCTTAAATAAGAGGAATAAAGCAAGATTTAATAAAAGTACACTGTGCACTGGAATTTCTTTATATTTCCCAAGAATTTTCTTTATATTCACAGTTTAAAGAACCTGTTTTTTTGGATGAATGATAGTTTCATTCATCCAATAAATGATAGTTTTGGGCAATGGTTACTTGGTCACAATGAAATAGAAAAATTCCAGTGCAGAGAACTTTTAGCATGCTGCAATAGAATAGCTTCCTATCGAAATACCATTACTAGTTATTGATATAAGTTCAAACAGCCTGATCTACAAACCGGACATAAAATGATAGATAGGGTTAACAAACTCAATGCCGCTCCAATATTTTTTGGGTCATTATTGATTGACTTTTAGAATACTTTACATAATGTAATCACACTGTATAAAACGTAACATTGTAACGATACATTCAATAAGATAGGGTACCTACTTTGTTTACAAACTGGATAGGTCTTTGTGACTCAGATAAAATGCATATTTTGATTTGTGTTACTACTTCTACACTTTAATAACATGATATTGCTAAGCTCACATAAAACCTTGAACAAGAACTTATGACTACAATAACCATTCAAACATTTTCAAAATATACTACAAATATTACACCATAACTAATTATAAACAATTTAGGTCATACCGTTTATGCTACCTATTAACGCCAAAAATTAACATCTTGAAAGCAATTAACTATCTGGAAGTTAACAGCACAAACTGTATATTTACAATACAAAACAAACAACCTTTATCGAAATATGTAATAGTACTTTGTACGACAACAAATCATGAATGACAGATGAGTTGACAGCTGATCACGGTTCAGTCCACAGAGTATTGCCTGTGCTGCAGTTGATTCGCTCAGACACGTATATGACCATAGAAAATATGAATTAGTACATTACTAATTTCTTAGTATATTTCTGTTTTCAGTCCCTTGCAGAGTGTCCAAGTAAAGTAGATCTAAAACCAAGACAGGCTTGTATTTTTTATTTGGTAATAAAAACTGTAATTATTACTGTTACTGTTTCTATTTGAGTTACTCTATGCGGGAGAACTGTTATCCAGCATGCAGATAGGGATCATGTTTCTATGGATCAAATCTATAAGTCAGTGTCATATCATAAGTGTTATGTCATTGTTAAATGTCATTCGAATCGAACGAGCCATCGCCGGTGCGTTGCAAAAAATAGTCCAAAATTAAATAACACTTAAAAATTATGCGATTTAAAACATACGCATTGATTAAACATGCCCAAACAGTGTGTTGTAACTATTATAGATCGTATAGCGTGTTCGCAGTTCAAAAAATTCTTGCAAAAAAACAATGCATGGTTCGGTACCCCTTAAAACTTTCTTCTATAGTTTGTGTGTATTCCTCCGACAATAAGAAACAGTTTATAAACTTAGAAAAAAGAGCTGAAGCATTAAAGGAAGCATTTGAGCAAAGACGGGAATTAATAAAAGACACAGAACACAGAATTCTGCAGAAAGGAGTTGAGTTAGTGCGAGACATAAAGCAGCAAAAAGAAGTTACGGAACAGAAGTTAAAAATAAAAAAGGAACATTTGATTAAAGATATATTAGAAACCAAAGCCAAAGTGAGAGAAAAGATTGAAGAAGTTACAGAGGTATGCAATGAATTTTGGTAGGTTCTTGTGTAGGTTGAATTTTATAGATTTGCAGACAGTGGCGGATTTACCAGCAGGCTGAGTAGGCTGGAGCCGGCGGCAAGTTTGGTCCAAATTTTTTTTGTCTTTCAGTAAAACAATAAAAAAATATATAATAAAGTTAATTGCACATACATTATTGTGTGTAAGCTATGTTCATATTGTGTAACTAGTTTTAAGGCATACCTTACCCCACCTTATAAGTAGGAAGTAGGTAGTACATGATTGAACTTTTCTTAGTTTAGAAATAAAATCTTCACAAAATCTTGGCTTCTAAAAATTATCTAGGAACTGATATAGAGCACAAATCATGCAAAAAAAAATGTCAATAATGTCAAACAAGGGTATCGAATAGCAGTGGTCGAATCTGCCACTATTTGCAGATCAAAGAAGTACCACCACACTAAATTAAAATTTTGTTTTGTTTTCAGAGAGAAAATGTATTTACAGTGCCAAACATTCTGTGTATAACTAGAATAGTAATGTCTCCTTATCTGGGATATCTCATATTACAAGATAATTACAATTTAGCCCTTGGATTATTAGTTTTCGCTGGAATCACAGATATGGTAAGTTCCATTTGTATTTTATTATATGACATTTTGTATGCTCTTTTACTTCCTTAAGAATTTAAG
>DWNH01000197.1:0-17774 GCA_018249895.1 Tiana niger
ATTGCAATAAAACGCGAGTTCTGAATGAATTAAACGCCATTTAGAAGGCGGCGTGTAACAAACGTTCCGAGTTACGTGTCTATCTAATCAGAATCAGCGCGACCGGTTGCGCGCGCGCAGGTGAACGAACGAACCGTTTCACTTTCTTCGACCCGCCGCAAGGGGGCGACACTTTTCCGACGACAGGTGTTGAGTTGATGAGTTCATTTATTATGTCGTTAAATTGATTGATTTCCTCATGCATTGATGTTTTGCAGTAACTACAATGTCTACTTGTCTACTGAAATGTTGATGTTTTGTCTGTAATAGCGACAAATAGACGTCACGTTCATATAACTTTCTATACATGCGTGTTCTAACATACTATTGTAAAAACTACATTCGTGTGTTAGACGATATTATAAGTTTACTTCTTAACATAAAAACTATAGAGACTTAATTGCTGTTTCCTATAATAGATATGTACATCTTACGATCTCTAAAACCTTTATTGTTCATTGTTATATTATCACGAATTTACTGTTTTCAGTTATATTTACTTCGTTATATAAATATTTAGTATTAATTGTATTCTATTATTTCTGTGTAGACTAATCGGTTTTCCAGGTAATCTGAGTACCTACTAGAGACATTGTTAAGAACTCCGGTGTAAATATTAATTAGGAAATTAACAGTAGTTTGGTATTGTCCACAGGATCGTGATGAGCAAACAAAACTGGAGATGAAACATCGACAAGAAGAAGATGACTTGTACAGAAAATTCTCAAAACATCGGGAAGAAGAAAACAGGAGAATAAGAGAAGAACTTCAGGTACAAACCATAGCCACGAAACATATCTCTATTCACGGAGCTATAGGATACGTTCACCGTCCAGGGAAGTAGAATCGCCACACTCAATTCTACCGTTAATCAATTGATTGTATTCTTGAAGGAGAGAGTAGGTACACCAAATATGAGGAGACCATTTTAGTCCTCCGAAGTAGCAACACATTTGTCTACTATTCGAATACTTGAAGGGTCCTATTGTATAGTTACAGTACGTGTAATGTTGTTTTAAGTTTTGAACATATTCTCTCTATGTTCCAACGTAGGCATAAACGGCTACGTTACAGTTCTAAACTATTGTAGTTGTCTGCCAAGTTTAAAGCATGTATATACATATATGTTTAAATCTTTTTATTTTTGTTTTATATCTTTAAATTCTTTAGGACGAATGGGAGAGGGAGCTGGAAAGGCTCACGAATAGGTTCCAGCAGGAGATGCAGGTCAAGAAGCGACGACCTGATGCAGAGATCGGCGCACTGACGCTGCGGCACCAGCAGGAGAAAGCTGACCTGGAGAAGAACATGACCCTCCGAAGAGACAAGAAGAAGGAGAGCCTCACTAGGAAAATGTTGGAACATGAAAGGTGAGTCATAATAACAACAAGAAGAACAATAACAAATTATCTTTGTTATACCCAAGAAGTAATTATTAAAGACATAATTAAGTAAAGATACTGGTTCCTACCAGGAATAGTCATTTATGGAACACACTTGTTCAATTATTGTATCGTCTTCGGAACTTGATAAGTGTGCAAAGTTTAATTTAATCTGATGTCTTAAAGAGAGTGAAAAGAAGTTCCATAGATAGGTAGATACAGTTGAAGCTAAAAAAGCTGTTAGTGAGAAAGAAACAATAGCTTCAGCTCTATAAATAGTTACATGATATGTATGACATGTTGCGACATTCATTGTAATAACTTGAGTACTTCCAAGTAGTTCACAATCTTCATCTTCAAAGAGTTGATCTGACTCTTAAATAAAAGTCGACTAGATGAACTGCTTATTAAAAACACAATTATGACAATACTTCTTCAAATCTCCAGGGCAGCAACAGCGGCGCTAGTGGAAAAACAGAGTCACGAGATGATGGAACTGATTCAGGAGCGTCGCTCGGAATATATGGCGGCATCGTCCTTGTATCTGGACGGGGAGGAAGCACCCCCGTACCCAGCGAGGGCGCCCGCCCCACAACCGCCCCTGGTTTCCAAGTTCCACATCTACACCGATCCTGCTGAGTTCGCTGATGTAGATAAAATAGCTATCTCGGTAAATATTTTTCGTAAAATAACATCTAGTAGGATCTTTTACAATGTTCTCTAAAATTTTACCAAATTGTGCGCCCTTTAATCCATTACTCCCTCGTTAACTATTGAAACTCGTACTTTGTATTAACTATTAAAATTCTCTAGATTACGATAATGCTAAGAACAAATGTCAAACATACTTACAGCATCTAGGCTTTACAAAGTAATATATGTTAATAATAAGTATAAAATTATTTGACAGCTTCTTAGGGGTAGCATGTGGTCAAGTCCACCGACCCGCACTTGGCCAGCGTGATGGACGAAGGTCTTTGACCACCCGTGTGGCATAATGGTTACCGTGCCGGTCAGAAGTTTCAATTATGAATTTAAAATAATGATGATGATTCGTGTAAAGCATTAAAAAATCCTTCTCATCCGACTCACTGGCCACAGTGATGTTGTAAGTACTTCCCCGTCATGCTCACCTTGAAAGATATCTTATATCGTTTTTAATTTCTTCCCTAAACTTTCCAGGTAGCGCAAGAAGACCAAAAGACCTTCACAGATCTAGTCCGGCAGCTAGTGGGGCGATGCGCGACCGACGTCGAGAAGGCGCGCACCATCTTCCGTTGGATCACTGTCAAGAACCTCAACAACATCCAGTTCGATGATAACCTCAGAGGGGACTCGCCTCTCGGGTTACTTCGAGGCATCAAGCACGGCACTGAAAGTTACCACGTACTATTTAAGAGATTGTGCAGGTAAATAATATCACGTGGATTATTGTAGACGTCACACAATGTCGTCTTTTTTGGAATGGCCATAAACGACCTCTACAAGACTCAGTTCGACAACACGATAGATCTTTCTTTACCTCTCCCATTCTTTATTTGTGCTGATCTAGGACGTCGCAAAAATCCGATAAAGCTCAAAATGCTAGTTGAGCCAACTTCAACAGATACTTCGGAAAAATAATTACAGCTTGCACTTATGACTACTCAATATCAACAATATATACCTTTGCTATTTATACAATATGTATTTAAGGACGGCTCGAAATTGTCCAAATGATACTTATAATGCAATAACATTAGAAAGCGATTGCTCAACAAAAAATTAAGGGCTTTTAGATCTGAATCTCTCAAATAATCCCAAGAGTTCCACGGTCAAATAATAGCCGACAAGCTTCCTAAGATGGAAGATTTTCTCACAGTATTTTGCAACTTTGTAGAAGCACATTTAGCTCGAACTCTGTTTTACTTAAGCTTTCTTGTAAATTACTTATCTTAATGATACTGATGACTTGTTAAACTTCGTCATCGTACCGACAAACAACTTTTACTTAACCACAATTTCTTGGATCTGTCGTCGGAATACGGAAAATATTTTATGGACATGAAAACCGGAAAACAGACTATCTTCTTTCTCTTTTTAAAGATGGTCAAACCTCAGTAACAAAGTTAGTAGTTTTTCTTATATACCATTTTTTGTAACAAGAGGAAATCTTCTTCAAGAGGTATAAATATGTCATTGTGTTTCTAAAACTAAAACACACTAAATTTACACCCAGACACAGAAAAATCATTCTTGCCCATCTCACTAACATTTGCCCTGTTTGATAATATACCTATATACAACACAATAAGCAAGAATTATATAATTAGCCCATTTTTATACAAAGTCACAATTGTAACGTCAATCTATGAGCATGGTGCAAAAAGTTGCCACAAAATGACCACTGCAACCCATGGACTTCAAGCAGTACTTTCGTCCTACCTGAGACCACAAATAAATACGTTGCTACTTCTCAGGACTAAAGCTTCGTATTTAGTGAGCTCCGGCAAACACACCATCCTTCCGAAACACAATAAATTGCTTATCGGTAGAATTGGACTTCCCCAGACAACAGTCTACCACCTATGATTATAAAGGGGTTTGCCATGAACAGTGACACATCAAAATTGTTTTTCCAGCTATGCAGGTCTACACTGCGTAGTCATAAAGGGCTACAGTAAGTCTGCCGGCTACCAGCCAGGCGTTCGTTTTGAGGACAACAGATTCAGAAACTCGTGGAACGCCGTCTTCGTGGCGGGCGCGTGGCGGTTCGTGCAGTGCAACTGGGGCGCGCGCCATCTTGTCAACGCCAAGGACGCGCCCAAGCCCGGGAATAGAGGGAAGAGTGACAGCTTGAGGTTAGTAACTCTTTGTAATGGTCGCTTATCGTGATCGTTCTTGCCACGAATGTTTGGAAGTAACTTCCCTTGGAGGTGTTCACGTTAAGCTACGATGTAGGGTTTCCAAAAATGGCTTTAAAAGACTTCTCCAATGCAGGGGCAACCTCGTTTTAAGCAAATGTTCATGGAAAAATTCGCATCTTACTTATTGTAATAAAAGTTATAAAAAAGTGACATGGAAAAAAATGTACCCTGAAAATTAAGATTTTGATAAAACATACTAACTTTAACTCTATAAACGTACTTGATTTGACGTATTACGATACGTATATATATACGTTACGTAAATCAAGTATGTTTAAATTTGGACCTAGAAAAAGGAATAGGTATTTCAAAACTTGTCAATTATTTTACTAAGATAACATATTGTCCATATCTCCTTACAGTTACGTACCTAAGTACTTTTAGAAATAATTAAAACTTATTTTATAATTAAAACATGTATTTTCAAAGCAACAACTAATAATGCTAGTGGTGTTCCCAAGTGTTGATTGGTGTTTTCCATCTAACAATACGTACGTTACATATCGCACTTGTAAATCGTTCGAAAACTGTGAACAACATCCAATATAAAATGTTCAGAAACAGTTTCGATCTATCCGACAGATACGAGTACGACGACCACTACTTCCTGACGGACCCTCGCGAGTTCATCTACGAGTTCTACCCGCTGCAGGCGGATTGGCAGCTGCTCAAGACGCCCATCACCCTCCACGACTTCGAGGAGCTGCCCTTCGTGCGGTCGCTCTTCTTCAGATATGGACTGTACTTCAGTGATCCCAATACTAAGGCTGTTATGTATACTGACTCCACTGGTGAGAATAGTTTACCTAACAAATGTTTATAAGTAAAAAATGTACTAAGTTTCTAGTATAGTCTAGTTCTATAGGTGATAGGGTGACGCCCGAGGAAGTACCACTGCCACACCCAATTCTACCGTAAAACAATTTATTGTGTTTCGGAACGTACGCCCTGAAGTTGCAAATGGATGTCCATGGGTTGCAGTGACCATTTAACACCACGTGGCCTGCACTCTCGTTTGCTACAAATAAAAAAAAACAGTAAATTAAGTGTATGTTAAGAAATGACCTCTTTTCTGGTAATATTGGCACGTTCAAGAGACAGTTACTCTAAAATTTGTATATACTACTATTCTATTTTGTTAAATTATACTTTTATACGGTCCCACTCGCCTTTTGCAAGCAGCCTACACCTATAATTATAATAGCATTAAGAAAATAATTCTTTGTTGAAACTATACAAAACAAAATAATGTCTATTGTGTTGGTGTACAAACAAATAAATAAATATTAATAAGGTGGGAATGGATATTAGGATACGATACTTACGATAGTCTGAAACGATAGATAATCGTATGCGGGTGATGTAAAACTGAAGTAGGTATAATCCTACCTGCGTAGTTAGTAATATAAGTAATATAATATATACGCACATCATTTCTTACCATCTTTCCCGTTTGTAGCTAAAATGTAGATAAGCGTTTTGAAAATCAAAAAAATTGTTGATTAATTATGAAATATAATATAATATTTTATTTATCCAAGCTTTTTTAAGTAGAACAGTAAAATTAATTAACTAGAACTCAATATCTACAGTAGAATATTTTCTAATTCCATAGTAAGGAAAATAGATTTTGTAGCATAGTTTTTGGCATTTCCTATGTAGGTATCTACCCGTGTCAGAAATCATCAAACATCAATAGGATTCATCAAACAAGAGCTATCAAAGGCGACATAAATCAACATTAAATGAAGAACAATCATAGTTTCTATTTATTTATTGGTCTTAGATTTGAAATAATTGGCGAATGGTGATCAAATAGATTGGGACTCATAACTTTAAACAAAAAAATAACGGCCTTAAATATGTAGGTAAAAAAAGTTCAGTCAAAATAAATAAAAAATACAGGAACGACTGAGATGTATTATCTGTTCTTCCAGGTAAACTGGGACAGCTTAAGGCCGGATAATGAGTTATACGTGAGTGTTAATTCTTAGTCGTTTCAACTCGCACCTAACATGGTCGTATACAAACGCTTATGACAAAATACTTGCTGATCTCTCGCTTCCGCTAAACACTACAAAAAAAGGAAAAAAAAGCAATAGTAGCGAGAAACTCAAAATTTTAAAGAGTCTGCATAAAAGCACGCTTTAGTTTTGTAGAAACGCATAGTTCGATGTCGTGTCGATGTGTCCAGCGAGCTTGACGGATAGCGACTGTATTTGGGGTTTGATGTGTTGCAGTACTTCGCGTCTCACCCGTACCAGTACTTCACGGGCCCGACCCCGCCCATCATCCAGATGCCGATGGAGAGCGAGCACGCGTCGACAGCGGCGTCGCCCGACGAGGCCTACCAGCCCTACGCTACCAAGTAGAGCGCGCCCTCCTCACACAATCCATGCTGTTCACGAGCCAAATATCAAAGCAACTGTGACTTTTACGATGTTAATTTGTTTTAGTTTTAATTTGCGGCCGTTATAGACTTCATCGAAAGCTCCGCCCGCGACGCCCGGTCGCCGGCGCTTCCTGGTTGAGCCTAACTGCTCGTTTCTACCGCTTCGACTATTTATTTTCTAGACGGGCTTCGTCTTCGATCCTCTTAGCTTAAACGCTGGACGTTCGACTCGCTGTGATGTTTTGATGAGGTCTTTTGACGGTTCGAGGGGAGGATTTGATGTATAGATATAGATGCAATTTTAAATGTGTTTTTACATTATAATTTTATTATTGTTTTATGAAAATTTTAAATATAAGATTTTAGGCGCAGGTTTTGAACATGTTGACAAGATTATTTAAGATAGTTAGGTATTTATTTTAGCTTAGTTTAATTTCATGATTGAATTTTTAAATTTTGTTTTTTTTTCCGCTAAATGGAAATTATGATTTTTATGATTTTGATCAGTGTCATAATATAATATAAGATAGCAGGATTTAATTACCTTTACCGCGTAATTACCATTGATACCGAAAGAAAATGTGCAATCCGGATTATTAAAATCTTGTAGTTTATATTTATTGAAGTATTTTGAAACGATGATCACTTTATGATTTTCTTAGTAACGAAATCGTTTTCCTGATCACGATTAACAAAACCTATACGAGAATGTGTCATCAATATCTGAAATGGTTGGTATAGAAAGATAAAATTAGAAATGGTCATATCATGTGAAAGAATAAGTGTAAATGCAAAGTGTAAGGTTTAGAAAAGACGTGTTTGATGAGGTTGAAAACGGATAGAAACTCATGCGGTTATAATATTGCGAAGATTTTAAATCTTCCATGAAATTAGGTATTTCTAAAATACAATAAAAAGAGTAACTCTTTGATCTTGTTATATTTAGACGACAGATCTTTACGAATTGGAATATGGTCATAGTATAAGAAAGAAACGTATTCTGAGACTGATTAAACGTCTTCAGATAGTCGTTACGGATTGTTATATACGCTGATTTTATCCTAGTTATGGGTATTTTTTCTTATACTATGGTATAAATTAAACTAATACTACGACAGATAAAATTCGGTGTAGATTTCACCATAGAGATAGAAATTTCACCACCTCGTGGGATAACGGTCGTGAATAAGGTATTATATATGTTTTCAAAATGCGTTCGGCATGGTGCTTTAGTCGTTTTTATTTGGAAAATGGTACTATACCGATTATCTTTACAGTATTATCTACCTTACTTCATTCACACTGGTGCAGTCTTCCATAGATCGCGAGTATCTAAGTTAAACATTTCATTTTATAGTAGGTTCTGTGAAAAAATTGAGCTACAATATACGACCATATGCCTAAACATATTGGCCGCTCGAGTCGTCTAAGAACTTTTGGACGTAAGTATTTTGTGTCCTATGAATTATAACGGTAGGTACTCGCGACATTAACGATCTTGTACACGTAGTTAGTAGACGACATATTTTTCATATATCATATTCATGGCGATTTACAGCTTAATTAACAGTTACAAGCAATCACTCTACGATGCTAAATAATAATTTTGATAGTGATTTCTTTTACGCAATACATATACAATTTAAGTGTAATGTAAACGTCGTTGCCAAACCCGATTACAGACTGAATTTGTGTATACCGTACATTTTCAAATAGTTATTTCTTGACCCAGGTTTTCATTCATTAACATTGTATTCCTAACGTAGTAGCCCGTTGATTGTGTCAATGATGTAAAGCGAAAAGTGTACGACTTGCTGAGCGTGCAGACTGCGCGTGCGCTGAAGCTGATGACGCAGCAACATTTAGCAATAAGCAGTTGTATGTAAATGTCTATTTATACATTTTACGAGTCTATACAAATTTTTGTACATTGGAACTCATGTTAAATACGAGAATAATGAGGTGATCCTTTTTTGAGAATCATGTACTGAATCAACTGTAGTTGTTATTTTTAGGCGGTCGGCACATTCCACTAGAGAACATGTAACAAAAATTCCACGATTGATTTCCACATTATAAATTGTAAAGGATTCGGAATCCAAGCGTGAACACCGTTTTGGTGTAGATGAGCACGTTTTGTACCATCACGTAGGTTTTGGGTACACTTTATGACTTTATATAAAATTTGATATTTTTATATTGAATATATATAAATTATACATGGATATGTATACATGTATATACATTGTTGATGGGTACGAGTAAAATCCTACTATATCGCAACTGTTTAATTCTATTTTGGCACGTCAAGAATTTCATCAGAACCAAAGTATACAAATCATTAAAGTCGAGTAAGAAGTAGGAAAATATTTATACAACTCAGGGACTGAAGACTAGATAAATGTTTGATATATAACTGTATTTTAACTGGCGAATAAGCTACAACCTCTTTATTCAAAACCTGTGAACCTACTTTAAAAGATACAGGAACTGAGATAGATAACTGCAGGTTTTGAATGAATAAAGTAGAGTTTGAACGAATATGTAGATCTGTATTGTGTTACTTTTCAGTCAGAACTAGGCTCAACTAATTTTTATGTAAATTGAATTTGCTTTCGGTCTATGGTAGTGTAACAAAGTACACAAATTTGTAGCTCCTATCAAATGGCTGTAATTTCTGTAGAAACACTAATTGAATAACACTTGAATGAGATTTTTACTGAGAAGGGCAATTAATTTCACAACTTTACTTAGCTGACTGCCTGGTAGTGCTATCGCTTTATGTTACTATTACGACTACTTACTGTCGATTCATATTAGCTCGCGTTACAAGGCTAACGAGGCAAATATATTATTGGCCAACGATCGAGAAATCGATTGAATCGAGTGAGACGTACTGAGCCATAATCCTCCGTAGATCAGAGTTATTTTAGTATAATTTCTGATCAAGCCAAACTTACTGAACTGATTGTAACCGCCTTACTTTTTGTGAAAACGTAGCAACCACGGAGTGACGTGTCTACTGTCCTAAGCGTGGTACCTACTTAGATAAGTGTTTGATCGTCTGGTGTTCGACGTACACTGTGGCTTCCTGTAAAAGCAGTCTTCCGATAGATATTTCCGCTTAACTTTGCATTTAAAATTGATGTCAAAATGTTAAAAGCATTATTTGTAAATGTCATATTGTGTAAATGTCTAAATGTGATCCTAATACCTAATTTTTCGTCGTCGTAAGCGGCTATAAAGTGTATGTAACCCATCCTATTCCGTGTCCATTAAGTAATACTAAGTACGTTTATTTCATTCCATAGTGCAAATCGATGTTCCGATAAAATTGTATGATGCAATAATCAGAGTAACTCGCACCAATTTATTTTAAGTAAATCCTACATGGGCACGATCCCGTAGCGTGTAAATCGTTAGCGAAACACCGTCAAAGGAAAAAGTATTACGGCACGAAATTATTTTTCTAAGGCTTCCTTCAATATAAGCAATAATATTAATTTCGATGGTAGTGCCTTCAGCTTCGTTTTTAAGTAATGAACAGATGTGAATACAGTTTAAGCAGTTGCATGTGCTTAACGAGATATTTTTACAGGTAATAGTGAACTTACCGTATTCGTAAACGTAGTGGTAATGTAAAGACTATGTTTAAAGTATTTTGTATGAGAACTTAAACAAAATAATGTGGCTGTCTAATCGTTGCATTTTTCACACACGAGATATAAAGATTGAATTCGAGAATAAAATCGTAGATGTTCCTAGTTAGACTCGCTTCGACATTCTCAGCATGTGTGATAAAATAACGTTACGATGAGATTACGGATGGAGGTTTGTCGTTATATGTAGTACGGATGTCCGACAACAAACAAGTTAAACAAGAGCACAAATTGAGTAGGAGAAGCAGATTCCTATATACCAAAACTACATACAACTTAAAATCATGTCGACGAGTATAATTCAAGTGTTAAGTAAATGTTTTAAAATAAGTCATTTAATATTAAGGGAACGCTCGACCGGTACTAAAAGTGAAGTGAAGCTGTAGGAGTGACGACGAATCGAAGGCTAGTTGTAGACCCTAGGCTTAACTATAGATAGGCTAGAATAGGAAGAAAATGTTTCGATGCTAAGATAGATAATTAGGAGTTAGAATAATATATGAGAGGCGGCGGCGCGAGCGCGGGCGGGCTCTAGGGTAGTTTCCTTTGTTAGTTTTTAATTAATTTAATTTGGACTGAAGCGAGCCGGCCGCGCCCCCGCCCTAGGAACTAAGATTTAGTGAACACACTCTCCATAAGTTTCAGTTCAACAAGTTTTGCTTTCACCTCTTTTGTTATGTAGTTGAATAAGTGTAAAGAAAGAAAAATTAAATGAAAAAAAAGTTAAAATCTGTCGGAGGAGTCGATACGAACGTATTTGTCCAATGTGTATTAATATAGTGTGGTGTTCTACCCAGCAAACTAGTCTAGACGGTAGCATAGTTTAGATAAAAATTTAGTTAGATAGACTAGGAATACGAAATGCAAAAATAAAAATTTCATAAAATGTAAAAAAAAAGATGAAATTGTTGGTAAGAAAGAATATTTTTAAGGGACATGTTCTTCGTTGTGTTACGGCGTGAGGTTTGGCATAACTATAATAATAGTTTAAAAGCATTTCTCGCAGAGAAAAGACATAGAGGAAAGTTATGTATCTATTTTGTTACAAAGTGTTTGCAAATTTCTATATTGTGCTATGAGCATTTTATGTGACCCGCATTATTTATAGTTATGCTGAATGGAAACTAAATTAATATATAGATAAAAAACAAAGGTACTAAGAAGCATGTTTTATTGTGACGAGTCATGTTCCTTTGCATTGAACATATTTTGTAAGAGCAAATGATTGAAATAAAACAAGCAAAACCAAATTTAGTACATTATTTTAGAATTTAAACCCCTTCATAATACTACTTACCTACTCCTTTCCTTCGCTCCTGAATTTTATTTTCCTAAACTTACACTTTTACTTTACAATTCAATTATGATGGTGTGCACTTTAAAACAGAAAAATAAGCATAAAATTTATAAAGCTACACCTATAACTGGAAAACAACAATTTATCTGTAAGTTTGCAATTATTTAAATTATTTTATTAAGTATCATCTCATCTCAGAGGTCTTACTTAAGTAGTTTTATGTTGCCTTTGTAAGTCATATATGTTTTTTCGTTTCGATAAATATTTGTAAAAAGGACCTCTTTATAAAATATTAAAATCAGAGCACAAACAGCGACGCAATAACCCAAGTAAGGCCATAATAGACCATCTAAATGCTTATGGATGGAAGAAATAAAAATCAGTAATTCTAATAAGTATATATATTTAATTGCCTGTAAAACTGTTTAATATTTATTCTACAACAAAGGCTTGGTATAATTTAACCAACGACGATCCAGAATTTACATTTCATTAATTCCACTATTGATTTATTCTACAAAATGTATAATTTTTGAATTTGTGTTCAAATTTTTTATCAAACGCAACTATGAGACCCTATAGTCTAACTACATGATAAAATACTTTCTTACACTAACAGTAAAATGGAAAATAATTGCACAATGGCGGTGAAACACGTTTGGTGTTCGGACCCAAATAGTCAACCATATTTTTTTAAATATGCCTCATATATCTTTTTTTTAATTTCAATTCATATTGTCTATTACTTAAGTAATGGTGTTAAGTGGTCTCTGCAACTAATAGACATCCACTTGCAAGTTCGGGCAGTACCTTAGTCCTACCTGAAATCGCATATAGATGCTTTGCTACTTCTGAAGACTAAGATGCCTCATATTTAGTAAACTCCGGCAACCACACCAGTCTTCCGAAACATTAAATTGCTTCAGAATCGGGTGTGAAGTACCACCTACTTAAGATATAACCGCCTTTTAGCTCCTTTTTGAACGTCCCTATGTCTGCTAAGAAAAAATTATCGTAGCAGTAACTGAACTGCAATATACCGCCATATAAAGATCTGCGTTTTGATACAAAACACTAACAAGCCTGTGCACATTCATACAAACAGTTTACTTGGAAATAACGAACCATACAACGAACAATATTAACTCATTGAGCATTCGCTGTGGCGTACTTTGATTTAAATATTCTCAGAGTGTTGTCACAGGAGCCACTGATGAGTAGAGATGGGTTTGACCAATCACAACAGAGAACTTTGTCCTCGTGTCCACTCAAATCGTACAATGGTGTTGTTGGGCTGAAACAAGAACAATAATGAAAATTAATTGTTTGAAATATATGCATAATCATCATATTAGTAGATGAAATTCGAAAACTTTAAAATCTCTTTAGAATATTGTGCGCATGAAAGAATGTAAAATATGGCATAGCTAAAGTTTATATGCAAATTTATTTACTGTATATAACACATAAAATTAGCTAGTTCAGAGTTGTACTCCATTTGCCAATAGATGGCGTTACATGTCTCGAAATTTAACTGCTTCTAAATGTCATTGTTGTATTAATGAAGCGAACAAATAAAGGAAATATTCTTGAGTTGAATTTGATGCTTTGTGTCATAGATATGTGTTTTATATGTTAGTAAAATACAAATTTAGTTAATTATGATCGGAATAACTGAAAACTAACTAATTTGTTTTATATTATTGTATATGACAAGCAAACAGAACCAATCAAATCCATATTTCTGTTCACGTTACTCTTTTTGACTTATTAATTAACATTTGTATAAGATATAAGCGTTTCATAAAAGAAATAATGGTGAAAAATACTCGTCCTACCTTCTGGTGTCCCAAAGTTTGACCTTGCTATCATATCCGGCGGAGAGGAAGAGAGTATCTCGCGTTTTAGACCAACGCACAGACTGCACCCAGTTGCTGTGTGACGTGTAAGTAGCTTTCACGACGCTCTCTGGAAAATGGCGTCAAATGAACTTTATAATATAATTATGATAACCCGCGTATGGCTAGAATGGATTTTGACTGTATATATTTAACAAAGAAGAAACAAATGAACGAAGCACTTTGATACATCACCAATACTCTACTGTCAGTGGTGTAGATTTTAGTATCAATAGAAATTTGTAACATGTTTAGGTAAGTTTCGGTTTCGGTTTCGGCCGAAACTGAGAGCAAGGCCGAAAGATCGGTTTCGGTTTGGCTGAAAAATCAGCTTCGGTTGGACACCAATATACACATATATACTTATTGAATACCTTACCTGTTGAACGAGGATCATAAAGTCTAATATGCCTGTCTGCTGATGCGGTTACAATGCTATTATTCAAAGGTGACCAGTCTACATCGAAGAATGCTTTGTTACCTAAAAAGAAAACAAACAATATTAAGTTTTATAATAAAATGTCTGCAATCCAATTTTGCTAATATAACATAAAAATAAGCAAAGATATGAAAATTACTAGTAAATTACTAGACATAACTTGAATATTTATGTGTGATTTATACCCTGTGCTTACCAGCAATCTCCTGTTTGATGCCTGCAAGCTCACAGTCCCAAATCTTGAGCAAATGGTCCCAACCACTGGACAGTACTGTGTTATAATCCATCCACTGCACACCAGAAACACCTTCCTTATGCCCTTGAAGAGTTGACAGAGGTTTCTGAACCTGGAATAATTCATTCATGACTATGGGTTTATAGTTTAGTATCCCACTGCAACCTTATTTATTCAGCCTTTTCACCACCAAGAATTTATAGATTCAAATTTTAAATTACTTATACTTTTTTTATACAGTGAAATATTTTTCTACAATATAAGATCTTCACACCCTATCCACATTTATATATATTTTCAGTATTTTTCTTCTTCTATATATTTGTATTTCTTGCTGCCAATAAAGAATATTTGTATATAAAAAATCAATTGCTGTTTGTTATAATCTCGCAAAAACAATTTTGAATAATTTCTTCTCTCAATTCAGTTTTTCTCTCAATTCTACAATACTAGAATAGTATAAAAAACAAGAAATTTAAGAAAATGTCATCTAGTAACATAAAATGAATGTTATTTTAGAATCATAAAAACTTTCACTTACTTTTGAATTGCCATGATCTGATTTGTTTTTCTTTTTATCAGGAACATGATCAACTTCATCAAGACCTAAAATGATATCAAACTGGTTACATACACCTTTTTTCAAAGTAATCAGACATTATGATCAAAAAAAAGTTTTTAGGCATATTTTATCTTGTTTCATATTCTGCCAAAAATAATAATGAAACAATATTAGGTTGTGGACTAGTGGGGTACCACCACCACACCCATTTCTACAGTAAAAAAATTTTTACAGCTTTATACAGAGTATGTCAGTCGCTAGGTACTGGTAGGATAGTTTGAAAAACTAAAAACACACTCAGAAATTGATAAATTGTCAATCCTAATAACCCTGATCACTAAAATGAGACACAATTATAGCATTATATTAAAATTTTAAACAATGATCTTAAAGAATGTTGAAATATTCCATTACTAAGATACAGGTAAAGCTATAAAAACATGTTAAAAAGACATGTCTCGCATGATGATTGTTTTGTAAATATAAATATTAATTGTAAATAATAATATTTTGTAAATGTAAATATAAATGACTAAAATGACCACATTCTACTTACTAGCACTCCAAAGGTTAATGTTTGTGTCCCAGCCTCCGGTAACAAATTTCTTGGCATCTGCAGATACAGATATACACTCCACACCTTTGTCATGCCCTTGACAATTGACCACACACTCCACTGAATTCCCAGAAACATTCCAAACCCATAGCATCGCTGACTGATCATGTGAACCACTGAAACAGTTCAGTTTTATTAAGATAGTTTACAAAAACAAACCACAATCAAGAAGTATTGTGTTAATAAAGTAATGTAATACAATTTTATGTTTATTTATTTTTTTTATTCAGAATAACAACAGCTTCAATTAATGCACTAATTACAAAACAAAATATTTTGATAAGCCAATAACTGTTATCCACATCCTAAATCTATACATAATAATCTTCGCTATACCAATAACAATGTATATGAATATTTTTAAATCACAACCAGCAACAATATAATCACAAAATACTATTTATAGTATACATATATCCACACATGCATAAATCTTTTATAGACATTATATTATACATAATACTATTAATTAATTAATTTCGGTACAATCCGCAAATGTACTTGCACTCCACTGTAATTTCGTGACCATGATGAAGTGTTGGTAGCTAATCTCCTCATGAGAGCGCTGATACCCGTAACACAAGTTTGATCTTAACATGGTTATCAGAATTCAACAAACACTATAAACCCTAAAAACATTGTACTCTTAAGTGCTTTTGTTAATTTAAGTTAGTGTTTGTACAACTTTTTTGATAATCAAGTTTATTATTATAATTATGTTATATATATTATGTTACGTATTATTATAGGTAACAATAACTTGTTCTGCTGGTACTTAAAAAGGGATACCCTGTGCTAAAGTACCGACAATATTAATGTGCCCCTACCAGCTGCATTGCACTGCACCCTTCTTCTAAACCACAATAAAATGTATCATTCTAGAAATGAGTGTGGCAGCTATACTAACCCGGCTAAAGCCTTACACCATAAAATTACAAATATATTTTTAATGATTGACTGGCCAATGTTAGTGTGATGACCATGAATATTTGTTATGTCTGGGTGTAAAAAAAATTATCTACTTAAGTATGTATTTAAAAATATTTATGTATCTTTATCAGTTATCTGGTAACCATAACACAGGCCTAGTTGCCTAGTTTGGAATCAGACTGTGTGTGAGTTTTCCAAAGTTATTTAGATTTTTAATGATTACCTTACAAAAGCAGCCTGATCATCCTGGAAGGAAACCCAAGCAACAGCCTTCACAGGTGAAGTGTGCCCAGGTATAGCCAGCTTGTGTTGCCCTTTAGCTGTCCAAATGTGTATACTATTGTCATAGCTGCCGGACAGGATCCTGAAAATAATTTCAATATTTGTAATTTGGCACATGAGATGTTTCTTATTTGAATGCAAAATCTTTGAAAATCAACCATACAGTTAATATACATCTCTAATTATCTATGTGAATTCTGGTGGAGATTGTAAAGGAAAATGTAATTAAAGGATTTAATATTAAAGAATTTAATAGTAAAATACCAATTATTATGTGCGTGCACTGCTGACACCCAGTCATCATGCATCAAGCAATCCTGTGGAGTAGGAGCAGGCAACCTTTCGAAATATTCGAGTTCTATCGTATCTTCTGTTGGTACACCTTTCTCCTGCAATTGTTCCTCTAGCGATGAACGTAGTAATTCGCCACATACTAGAAAGTCGAAATCTATGGACTTTACAACACTTGAATCAGTCTCTTTTAAGAGTGCGTTAACCAACGAACTAAGCTCTGTTGAAGAAATATTGCTTTTAATTGCATAAGGACTGTCGGACACTGCATATCTGAAACAAATTCCAGTAAACGATGTTATAATTGGTACGGTATATACGTAAACCATGCCGGTTTTCATGTGAACTTAGCACTTACTTTTCTTGTTTCGTCACGAATCGTACTTGCAGTTGCGCCTCTGCTTTTTCATCCATTTTAAATTAGACGTATTTTACCCTTTCAATTTAATACATTCAAAAAATCTAAAAACAACAAATACACACCACAAGTCAACGCGCAAGTTGATTTGTCACATTTGATTAATTTCTTTGAACTAACCTCATTTTATTCAGTTTCGGTTACCTAAACTCGGATTCCGCTTTTTTGGCTTGAGAAACGATAACCATAAAGATTTTTGCCACTATGTATAGGATATATTATTTTAACTTAAAAGCTTTGGAGAGTGATACATAATTATTTTGGTTTTTTAGTTAAATGACGTTTACAGATTTTCATAAAACAAATTAGATTTAGATTTCTTAGTAATAATTTTATTCTCTTTGTACTAGTAATGTCTAAAAAAAATACGATATCGATTTAGTTTATGTGGGTTCTGCAACCTATAAACGTCAATCATATTAATAATA